>CAKNWU010282662.1:0-11438 GCA_932072015.1 Andricus quercustozae
GAATGTATTTGTAAAGGATATGAATGTTTCACGTTGCTCAAAATGGCGAGACAGGACATGTGACTATGATAAAACAAATAATTTTAAAAATCTTTTGAAAATATATGCTGAACAGATATAAATATTTCAAAATATGGTAAAAATATCTATTTTCGCGATTTATTTGATTTTAATCACAGCGTTTTAAAAAATCCTCTGATGTTATAGCACCATAAGTTAATGTGGAGAATTTTCTGACGTTTCATAAAAAAATATTACGCAAACAAGTTATCATTGTTAATTGCTATTTGGAATCAACGTTGATGAATCGATTTTTAACTATACTAAAGTCTTCGTAAGTATAAAGTTAAGAATTTCAGATCGCAGTACACTGAGACAGACTTTGAAGTAATTTTAAAAATCCTCAACTCTAAAATATTTAACCCTGCTCTTGATTGTTAGCCTTCTCAGCTTAATATAACTGATATCTGCGAACCTAAAGTATCTAAAAATTGTGTGAATATTATCTAGCAATTTAAAATAAAAAAAATTGAGTTTAGGATAGATGCGTTTCAAGGCATTTTGTCTAATTTTTGCATTCTTATCTCAACGAGAAAGTATTGGTTTAATTGAAAAAATGGATTTTACTTTGGTGTCCATCTGTTGTTGTCGTCGTCATTGTCGTCGTTGACCCCGTCGTCTATGAACACGATAACTTTAAAAGGAATTACCAGATTGGATTGTCCTTTGATAAATTACTTTAAGGCCTATAAAGAAAGCATGAGTTTTTTTAACCAGCCATTCTTCGCTAAAGGTTCTGGTTTTATCCAACGAAAGTCTTTGATAAAAAATAAAAAATTCTATTTTCCAGAAAAACTATACGCGATATGAGAAAAGTTTTAGGTATCAAAATTGTCTGTTTCTACAAGATCTACAAATTCGCTTATAATTATGTTTTTGTTAAGGCGCAAATTTTTTATTTGAATCGTGAAAAATGATATTGAAAAAAATTCCATTTTTCGGTAAAACTGTGCAAGCTACGATAAAATATAAAAAATGAAATTTTGTCTTCCTAATTTGTTTTCAAGCAATCAACATATTATACATTTAATAATATGGAGTTCAACATAATATAGAAAAAATTGTATTGTTGATAAACTTTAATCCAGTACGAAGCGCGAGCCACGTGATGAGAATGTATTCGTTTAAGGTGAAGGAGTTTTAACAACCGAGAATTCCGATTCACCAAATTACAGTTGTCAATGATTTGATTAAAAATTTTAAAAAGTCTGGGAAAAAATGTAGGAGAACTACAAAGAACAAGGGCGGTGCTCGAGGCAAATACATTATCAAGCGCGAAACGCGAGATCCGAAAGACGCGCGCCACAGGCATGCTCAAATTTGCGAGGGAAGCGAGCCACATGCGATGACATAAGTTCTTTACTGATATAATTTTTTTTTTTAATTCTTATTTAAAGACTGGGACTTAAAGCTGTGAACCTTTTGTCAAGCACCCATAAATTCTAATCGTAAAATTATATTTATTATTAAAAAACTAAATCTAGTATTAAAACGTCAAAAGATATATTTTTAAATCCATACGCTTGATCAACGAACTGTTTTCAATAAAACATTTTTCGAAGCAATTGAGTCTTGAAACTTTGATCGTTGAAGAATCTCTGTGAGGCTAGGAGACTTAAAATCGAGCTCAGAAACCGCGGGCGGACATTACGGTAATTGAATGAAATTTTGTCTGGATTGCTATGACAGAAAAATTACGAGAAAGAAGAAGAGTGAGAAGGAGGATGGGTAGAGGGTTAGAGGAAAGTTGTACACCAATTAACGGATTAAAGTTGCCATCAGATGCAGGCTGTTCAAGTGGTTGCTACTTTGCTCAGGGAGTCGCCGCGCCGAAGGGCTCGGCTGTCATTAGCGACCCGTCGCTTTTAGCCAAGTTCGTCTATGTAAGTTAAAAACTCGGTTCAGTCATCCGTCCATCCACTTGTGCCTTCCTTCTTTCATCAATATCACTTGACAGTCTTGACCGCTCCAAAGCGGTGCCTTTCGATCAAACTTCATTTCAAACCCACACTGCAATAAATTACTCAAGAATACGAGTTCTCTAACCTTCTCTTTCTGTACATGCTTTATTTCATTAATGATTATGTTTTATAAATATCAACTCCTCCATACAACATGAAATTAAGATCAGGTGAATCCGTATAAACAACCAGTTTTCAGTTGTTCTCTATATATATGGGTGATTGTCAAAAAGTTGACCACTTTCGGTCCCTGTCATTTTCCACTTTTTCTTTCAATAAAAGCTTTTTTCTAAAACTATATTAATAGTAGGAAGAAGGTGCAGCTTCAGAAAAAATGACTTAAACATGCCTATTCAGAAATTAATTTTTATTACCCGAATTTAAGTTGGTAGCACTCGCAGTATTTAAGAAATATCATTTTCTCTTTCTCCATTATGTCTCGCATAATACTCTTAATTAATGAGAAATGAAATAAAGGTTCTATTGGGTTTTATTCGTCTAGTTTATTAAATCATCATTATAAATGTAATGGTGCACCGAAAATAATAATCCTTTACTAATCAGCTCCTGCATGAGCATAATGAAGAAAGAGAAAAAGATATTTTTTACATGCAGCAAGTGCCACCAATTCAAATTTGTTTGATAAAAATTAATTTCTGAATGGGCACGTTGTTGCCTCTTTTCCTGAAGCGGAACCTTCTTCTTACTTTTCCTGAATAGGCATGATATTGCACTCACTCGACGGATTCATATCCATCACAAATATATTCCTTGATCTCTTTGTTTTATATTATTACACTCTCTCGAAACACCCTTAATTTAAACAAAAATATTTTTGGCTGTTTGAAAATTTTGTTTCCAAAAATCTCATTGACTAAAATCGTCACTTTTTTCGCAATCATCTATATGGAATCAAGTCTATTATTATACAAGGTCTGTTCCATAAGTAGTATGACTGACTTTCTACTATAGTCCAGACGGAGCAATAGAGGGAGTTTTTTACAGGCAGAATGGGTCGTGGGGAATGTCAGGAACCAAATGCATGCTCCAACAGTGGCCTCCGAGCATGCGCGGAGTAAATATCGCGCAAGAAGTAAACCCTTTTTGTAAGCTTCCGTCACACTCTCAAAATAGACCGCACGCTCGAGCAACGCCAGTCAAAAAAAACTTGCCTAATCATGGTGTAATTTTCATTTGCAGACTTAGCAAGTATAAAATAAAACGTCACCGCGCAGCGCTGCTCGAGCTACGGCACATTTTGAAAGCTTGACGGAAGCCTACAGAAAGGTTTACTTCTCGCGCAATATTTACTCCGCAAATTCTCGGAGGCGACTGATCGAGCATACATTTGATTTCTGACATCCCCCACCACCCATCCTGCACGTGGAAAACTCCCTCTATTGCTCTGTCTGAGCTATAGAAATTCAGTCCTACTACTTATAGAACAGACCCTGTAGATTAGGACATTTTGACTTTTGGTGATAAAATAAAGAAAAGCAGGTAGTTTTGCAGTGCGCAATAAAATGTTATGAAATTCTCTGTAATATTCACCATTGTGTATAATTTGCTAATATTACGTTTCGTTTTGCAGAACGGTATGCTTGTTTATTTTATTGCAAAAATAAAACTCTCTAATGGGGTGGCCCAATTGAAAAAAGTTTCTTCGATTTGAGGAGAAAGCACCGCTTCCCCCAAGAAAGGCTTCTATTTGATGAATAAGCAATGTCTAGACCATCCTTAAACGTGAAATATTCATATTTTCTCATATGATGTATAATAGTTTATTGCGTGACGAGGGTCGAAAGGGAACGATTGCACGAGTTTTCCATCAAATCGAAATTCGACTTAAGATGACTCTGAAGCGAGTCAAAAATCGAGTTTTCTGCCCTAGGGAAGAAAGTTACAGATCAATGTAAATGGCTTTATTTGTGATTGATTGTAAATGTCACTTTCTTCTCCAGGGTAGAAAACTCGATTTTCGACCCGCTCCACAGGCATAGAAAGTCCCATTTTCGATTGAGGTATGATGAAAAAAGTTTTATTCTCACGTTAAAAACGTAAAAGTTACGGGAAAAAATTAAAAGTATAGAAAAGTTGAAGAACCACCTTCAAAAATTAAAGAAGACCCCTTATTATTAACAAAGATCTAGTTCACTTCATTTTCTAAGCAAATATTTCCTTCATTTTAAGTAAAATAATCACAACAAATGTTCAGAAAATTGTCCTTTATGGATAAAGAAATACCCTTTTCAAAATTGTAATGTTAGATTTCTTATTTAATGCAAGAAACTTCACATAAAATATGTATAACAATATGTGGAAAGTCATTGAAAAATACCCTGAACTATATGGCTGGTAACTAACACCCTCAGGATGGAATAGACTATCCCTGGACTTGAAAAATTAATGTTTCCTTATATGATGCATACAAATAATTTTTTGTCTAAAAATTGTACACTATCGCCAGAAAAGGTAAGAAAATGAAAAAATAGACTACCGTCGGAAATCGTCGGTACGATCAGGGCAAGTATGCTATCGAAAATGATTGCCAACTTTTAAACGTGACAACTAGTTTAAAAATACAGCGAGAAACTCTTTTAAAACCCCGTTCGAAAGCTTATTAAATTACTTATTAAATTACTACCATCTGAAATTCATACCACACAGTCTTTCAAGTCTTATCTTTAATTGAAGCCAATGAAATTTAAAAAAATTATACGGGTTTTTGAGATACGACTAAAAATGTCCAAGTCTGAAATGTAAACATTCAGTCGGCGACTACTGCTGTCGACCGCGGGAACGGTGTTCGCCGAGAATTTATCAGATTTTGTATCTTAACTTCAACTCGTGCTGTAACTTAGGATACCAGTGGAACAAACCGGAAATTGACAGCACGTAATCTGGAAAATCTCATCTTTGATTTAAGCCAATAAAACTTGAAAAATATTAACGGGTTCCCAAGATATGACCATAAATGTGCAAGCGTGTCTGCGTCGAGTTTCAGTCAGCGATCACCGCAGACGGTTTACTCGCTGCTAATGCGACTGAAATTCAGCGCAGACAGGCTTGGACAATTTTTCGTCGTATCTCCAGAACCCATGACATTTTTTGAAGTCTTATTGGCTTAAATTAAAGATAAGACTTAGCATACTATGTGGTATAAATTTGAGATTTTTGCTCTGCTTTCTTAGGTCTTGCCGCAAATTGAAGTCGAGGTACAAAATTCGATAAATTGTTGCATTTTTCTTTAACTTCTCACATGTTATATTCTCTTCAAAAGGCCAAAAATATATCTATTAGGGCTCATTTGACGCGTCATTTAATACGCTCTCTGAAGGCCGTTTAAAAAAGTTTTCTGCTTCTTTTTGGAACGAGTAATCACGTTTCAAATTCAAAAGTGATTTTTAGCAGTACTTTCGCTGTTCATACCGACAATTTCCAACGACAGTGTACAAAAAAGGTGAAAACCCACCTACATAAATTTCGAAAACAGCCCTTTTTAAGAACAAAATATTAATTTGCGAGCTTCTGACAAATTTGAATGCATATACTTCGAACCTTTTGAACAGAATGAATAAATAATCAATAAAAAACATAGGGAGTCGTTACGCTTGGGACAACAGAACCCGTAGGACAAGTTAATTTAAAAATATAAAATCAAATACAATTTTTTTTTTATATTTAAATATATGCTTCATTTGACTCCAGTAAACTTTGTCAAAACTTTCATCATGAAAGGAGTTGTTGATTAACTAAAAGTCATCAAAATAAGTTTTGCAAGTCTCAAGGCAAAATACTTAGGTTTTCAAAATTTCAATGTTTTCTCTTCTTTAGACTTTTATATCACATTTTTTGAGTTATATAATATATTTTTAATATTTATGAAACTCCTACTAGACTCCTTTGTTTTTCACATTAATAAAAAAATTCCAAAAATTCTTTATTAATTTGATACTTATTACCTCTAATGGAAAATAGTATTATGTTTTAAAGTTAATTAGTATGAGCAGACTTATTTTTGGATGTTAAGATACCCATTTCCTAGGAGGTTAAATAAACTTTTAAATATTTGTTGATTGTTAATCATAATAGGCGAAAGAACTAGATAGTTAGATTCTGTTTTTATAAATTTCAATACTGAAAATTCAATACCTTTAAAAAATATTATATTTGTATGTTTTTTGGCTGGTCTCCCAAGCTTACATTTCTTGTATCCAAGAAATATATATTTTGTAAGCATTTAGAAGTTTTAGGCAGCTGGCCGAATGCCTAGGCATTCAGCTGACTACCAGCGTTCAGAAGAATTTCAACGTATCCTAAACTTACCAACTTTCTCCCATATATTTACAATTTATTGTAAAAAATTGTATATGAATTTTTTTCACGAAAATATTAAAAAATAACATGCGTTCTATGGTTGGAAACTGGCACCATAAAGCGAAACAAGTTACCGCTTTTATATCAATGAATATATTAATTTTGTGTTTTTTCACGAATCGTGATGTTATGAAGACAACTGCGTTGCATAAAAACATTCTGGATAATACATGAAATTGTACTACTTATGATGCTTAAAATATTTACATTAGACGCTATAAAGTGCTTACAGATTCATTTTTGTTTAGAAAACGGGATGTGTTCTTCATTAAAGCAGGAAAATCTAAACGAAAAAAAAAATAATTTTTAAAAAACATACTTTCTCGCTTTTTCACACTTACTTCAGGAAAAAATGAAGGGATGGAAATGTAATACCGTAAAATTCAGTATTTAAATGTATTCAAATATTTTACAATTTCAAAGAAGTAAAACTAAAATATGTTGTACTAATACTATTAATGATCCTTGTTTCAATTAAAAACAGTGTTATTTATTTACAAAATAAATAAAAATATGTATTTTAGGTGATTTTCTTAACGACTTAGGTACTATTTTTATTTATGAAAGACGAAAAACTCGGGAAAACTAAATGGATCTAAATTCCTCGCCATTGCCATTAGATAGTAGTGCTGTCCATTTTTTTACACAATGTTTATTAAATGGATTCATCCACCCACAAAAAAAATTACTAATTCGCTTGTAAATTGTTCCTCTGGAAAGGATTTTTGCTTCTCCTGTAAGATTTTGTTGCTTGCATTTAGCACCGTTAAGCTTTCCCCATTTGAATTGTTATGAATTTTCCTGTATCATACGAAGAAATATTCATTGTTCACGTTTAGGGTTTGTTCATTTAATCTTAAGTCTGTTATTCACAATCCATAATATACATGGTATTTTTAAATATTTTTTCATATACTTGTATGTATTTGATATGAAGTTTGTGACATTTAGGGCCGATTCCACCATCTCTGATTAAATCCATGGTTAACTAATCATGATTATTTATTAATCAACGACTTAATTGTGATTTACTTGCGAAACGTTCCACCATGAATTTTTAACCTATGGTTAACTAACCATATACCCTGTTCGCAATAAACTCTAGTTTCTGCGTATTTTTGTTGTAACGGTGATTTTGATTGGCTGAGTCACGAAACTTTTGTTCGCGCGCCATCTCTGACACGCCAAACCAAATAAATAGTACTCTGACGTCACAAATTACGCGTTGTTTACTTGTTTTGCTGAAGCGTCTCCAAAATAACGTTAATCAAATTAATTAAGTGAAGCGATGTTTTCTAAAGCGAAAAGATAAAGGAAAAATAATATTTTGAGAACATATTTCATTTTGAGCCATATATACTGTTGCACTGCACGTTAAATAAACTTTCAGGTTACGTTGAGCCCGGTTAATCGCTGGTTAAGTCGGTAACCGGCCAAAAATGGCCGATTAAGTTAAACAGCGATTAGACTACTTTAATCATGGTTTAAAAGATGGTGGAACGCAATGTACTGATTAAATAAAGTTAATCAAGGATTAAAATTTAATCACGGTTGGTAGAATCGGCCCTAAGAGGAGTAGTTTTTGACTCATAAGAGTGCCTGGCGTCAAGCTGAAAAATTAATTTTGTTTATAAAAAGGTGTGTGTGTTTTTTTTAAATTTATAAGGGCATTTTTAGCTTCACTGTACTTTTCACTTTTTACCTTTTCCGACGAACTTTTACAATTTTTAGGCAAGCATACATTTTTTTCATCCCTAATAAGCTTTAAAGAATGAATTAAACCTGAGATTGATGACAACCGAGACCTTAAATACAAGGGGCTTCCGTAGGATTATGCTTGAAATCGAATCTTTAAAAGCTGGAACACGATACTTGTCGATTAAGAAGCTTAAAACGGCACTCACAGATCCTAGAGCGGGGCGAATAGTCCTTGGGGCAATGCTCAATCTTGGGCGACGACAAGGTGGTTGAACGCGATGACAGAAGACAGTTTGGGAAGGAGGTAGGAACCTGGTTCCGGGAGGGTCGAGGGGTTATCGCGGAATCGGAATGCGTAATGGACGAGACGATCTCGGGTTACTAATCAGCATCGACCTACGAAATCGTACCTTCCACCCTTTTCACTCCATCTTTTCCATTTCCCTTTTGTGCCCCTCCCCTCATAATCTAAACATCTCCAACCAGAAAACTTTCTTGAATTTTAATGCGAAAAATTGCTGTTATAAGCATTACATTTTTTCTCCTTGAAGAGTAATTGAAAACATAATAAAACTCTGTAGACTGGTTGGGTGAAAAGTGGGGTTTGATAAAAGTCGAGTCAGATAATAGCTTGTGGTTAAAAATTGCCTATGGCAAGATGTGATTCGCTTTTGTCTACTACGAATTACTCTATGAAAATAAAAATAAAACTACTAGTGTAATTTTTAATAATAAATTAAAAGGGATGATTGAAACTGATGTTTTTTTTAAATGATAGCATCTGGAGAGACTTTCCTTTACATCGAAGCTGAAAAGCATGAGACTGGAGTTGGGCATTGTAGAGGAAAACAAAAGGGGGTGGTAGCAGATGAAAGTGCATATACGTGCGAATAAATGTGCCACGTCAAGTAAAGGTATCGCGTGCACAAAACGGACATGCAGATAAAATGCAAGTGCTAGTTCTGGCGAGTCCACTCGAGTCTAACAGCAAAGAGCCAGTCGCCGCGAGGTATGTCGAGAGCAAACGCAAGGCGAAACAAATGAAACGCGATCGTAACGCGTTAGGGGGTTGGAAATTGTAGGGAAAATAAAGCGTTCCTGTCGTTCTCGGTACGGTTGCGGCGAGTCACGTGAAAAAGGCCCTCCAACTGTCGATTGACGGCAACTCGTCTGAGTAAAAACGTTCAAGCACTTTCCGCGTATTTTCCTGGATCCATCCATTTTTTCATACCCAAACCTTGCTCCTGGTATTTTCAGATATTTTTTTCGGCTTTTGACATACTGTACTTCGCGGCTTTGTTTCTAAATCCATTATACATATCATCTTTAGCATCCATTTAACTGAAAATCGAAACTTTTTGATAAAATAAAATAAAAAAATTTATCCCAAAAGTAAAACAATATAAAAAAGCAGGGAATAAAACCGGCGCCGACTAAAAAGGCAAGGGGTAAGCTTCAAATCATCGTTACCCCTTTCTAGGCCCCGCTTGATATAAAATAACAAAATGTATCCGAAAAATAAAAGTAGGATGTAAGAGGATGAAATGGAATCAGGAATTGGAGAGATCGAGGAATGTGACTTTTATATCACCTCTCACTTTTTCATTTCTTGTCCCTTTTGTTGCATCCCGTAGTAACTGTTTTCATAGATTTTTTACAGTGGAGCATAGGGGGAAAAGGAGGAGGTTTAGAAGTCTGTGTGGGGGGGGGGGGTAACGAAATATCAGAGTAAAAGGAAGCAGATAGTTGCAGGATTAGAGTGGAATCGGAAGGGTAGAGGAGTACAGGGGAAGGGGGAAGGGGGAGGAATTAAAGATAATAAATGAAGAATGAGCTACTCAATTACTTGTAAATACTGTGAAAAATTTTCCTTATCTCTTCCTCAAGAAAAAACTATGAACACTTGAAAAATGTATCAAAACATTCTACGCTATTTATATCATAAAGTACAATAAAGTTATGAAACAGATAATACTTCCTGTCTATAAAATTTTATTCTTATCACCAAGAGTCATTAACTGTCAAATAACGTAAAGTAATTATCTAAAGGTGGAGGATGGATCGAGAATGCAAAAAGAATATCTGGATGCAATGGAGTGAGCCGTACGCGTGTACACAGGTGCGTAGAGAGTGCCTTCAACAGGTGGTCACTCGCATCGCTTCGCATCGGGGAGCGCCGCAACCCCGTGGCTACCCATCCATCAAGGGCTTTGTGCCCTCTGTGTGTACCGTGGTCGTGCGGCCGTGGGCTATCAGCTATGGCAACTGTCGGATAGGTGCTTGGCTCCTGGACAAGTGGCCCACTTTTTCACTGCAAGGGCATGTCAATTTTTTACTCCTCTTTTTCCATTTTACTTTTTCCCTTCCTCAACATTCGCTAGATCGCTACTCTTTTTCAGCGATCTTCCTTCTCCCTAGTCTCCATCGAAATTCTCATCGTTTGTTCGAAAAGCAAAACAATGGGCTTGTTAATTAAAATTTCTTTCCTCTGCTAAGACGTAGTATGACCATCATTTCTCTTTTGTTCCTTTTCTCAATTCTGATCCTTTTACAAAAAAATATTACAATCGTAAAAGAATCTTTCACTCACTCATTTTCTTCATTTTTACTTGTAGGAACAACGTCATGTTAGAAATAATTTTGTCACAACGCTCCGTTTAAAAGAACGACTTTTGAGTCCTATACAGCGCTTCAAAAGTAACCAATTTGTTAGGCCTCTTTGCTTTCTTCCTGCTCCGTCATCACTTTTCCTCCCGAGTGATGAAAACGAATTTCAGTTCTTATTTCATGTGATTGTCCAATGGGCGATCACCTTGTTCATCAGACCGAGCTCATGAATTGAGATTTTCCATAAAATTTCACGAATTCTCATAAATTTCACAAATTTGAGAAATTATAGTAATTTGTGGAAATTTGAATTATTAACATGAATTTCTATCAATTTCAGATATTATGGCAATTTATGGAAATTTATGAATATTCTGGGAATTTTCGGTGATTTACCAGTAACTTTTTGAAACTTTGATAACAGTTCTGCTGGACGTATGAATTGTGTTCGAAATTTTCGGTTACATGCCTTTCTGTGGCTTCTTGAGGTTTGTTAGCCCTCCAGCTATTCAACTGATCAGTGTTCAAGCAATATACATATCCGTATAGAAAGGCTCGATTCTGGATTGAAAGAATGGACACAAGGACCCATTGAGGATGGCAACTGGCTTAATAATTATCCAACTTAGAATAGTTCCGGATTTTTAAGGAGGTTGATTGTGGAATTATAAATGCTCTGAAAACTCTCTCTTGCATTCCACGAGAGAATCGCAGTCTGAAGAGGAAAAAGGGGGG
>CAKNWU010282813.1:0-11507 GCA_932072015.1 Andricus quercustozae
ATTCGACACGAACAGCAATTCTATTTTGAAGCAGACATCAAGGCTCTATCATCAGGAAGGTCTCTTCCTTCCGAAAGCAAGTTAGGTCGTTTAACACCTTATTTAGATTCCCAACAACTGCTTCGTGTAGGAGGTAGGTTGAAGAATTCAGCCTTGGATACTGATGAGAAACATCCTCTCATTTTCAGCTCTCAATCAACGCTTACGACTCTTCTTATTGATCATCATCATCGACGTTGTCTTCATGGTGGTGTCCAGCTCACTCTCGGAACTTTGAGGCAGACCTACTGGATTCTCCGTGGTCGATCGATTGTGAGGGCCTTTATTCATCGATGTTTACCATGCCTACGGCATCGAGCTGTAAAGCCTCAACAATTGATGGCAGACCTTCCAGCAATTCGCTCTTCTCCGAGTCGACCGTTTCTACATACTGGCGTCGATTATGCTGGACCCGTTTACTTACGAACAACTAAGGGTCGTGGTTATCGATCATATAAAGGCTACATCGCAGTCTTCGTTTGCTGTTCTACTCGAGCTGTCCATTTGGAAGCTGTCTCGGACTATACGGCTGATGCCTTTCTAGCTGCCTACTACATATTCATTTCTCGACGTGGAACTTGTGCCACTTTAACTAGCGATCAAGGTACAAACTTCGTTGCAGCAGACGTCGAACTTAGAGCGATGTGTTCAGCAGCTTCAAAGCAGCCAACCCTTTTAGCTTCGTGTCTCGCTTCGTATGGCGCAGAGTGGCGATTTAATCTAGCAGGTGCGCCGCATTTTGGGGGAATTTGGGAAGCGGCAGTGAAATCGGCGAAGCACCACCTTCGGCGAGTCATTGGGGATACTACCCTTACATACGTAGAGGCCTGTTTAAATTCAAGACCTCTTCAATCCATGTCCGATGATCCTGATGATCTTACGGCTCTTACTCCAGGTCATTTTTTCATTGGAGAATCTCTCAAGAGTATCCCTGAGCCAAGTTACATTGACATTACCTCGAATCGCTTATCTCGATGGCAATTGTTAGAACAAATGCGTCAGCATTTCTGGCAACGTAGTCCACATTACCTGAAAGAGCTTCAACCTCGTTCGAAGTGGAGGACTTCTTATCCATCACTTGAAGTTGGTGACCTCGCTTTTATCCGTGATGAAAATTCACCACCCACAAAGTGGCCTTTAGGTCGTGTCGTTGAGCTTCATCCCGGATCTGATGGTCATGTGCGCGTTGTGTCTCTCTGCACTGCGAGTGGTTTGTTTAAACGCCCTATAGTAAAATAGTGTCTTTTACCAAGGGCGAAGGAAAATGTTTAGACTCGTCTTAAAGTGCCGTGCACTTTCTTTTCGGTTGTGTTAGTTGAATGTTTCAAATTATTTATTTTGGTCTTGTTGTGTTAATGACAATTTTACCCACTTATTTATTAGATCGTCGTTAGAAATTTGTAATCAGTGTTCTTCTTAAAATTTTTAATTTTTTTTATTGTCATCAATTTATTATTTGTTGAATGAACTGTGTGAAACTTTTTTAATTTTGTCCCAACAAAGCGGGCGGAATGTTCGGAATTGACTGATATAATTTATTAAGTACATTGTTTTATTTTAATTTCACTTATTTAACATCGACTTTTCATTTTGGACTTTAATTTCATATGTTTACATTTTAATAGAATTCTAATTTTAAAGTGTATTCGATTTCTTCTTCTATCCTTATTCTTCTATCGCTGAGTCATATTCCAATGAGTGAGAACTTTCGTACCTTTTACAAGCAAATTTACTCGTCGTCCGAACGTTAAATTGAGAACTTGTCTCGTCGTTTCGGTAGACAAGTTCAAATTAATTGTATATGTATCTTAGCAATGATTTAAATATAGAATAGTTCGTTTTGTGAGCTTTGTTGTTGATATTAAAATAATTCAGTTTTATTATTTATTCGAAGTGACCTGTCCTTTAATGTAATTTTCGTCACGAAAGTTTATAAACATTGCATCGTTTTCTCTCATATAAACTTCTCTCGCTCGCGAACAACATTACTCTAATAGACTCATTAAATCAATTAACAGAAACAAAAAAGTGCACCGAAGTGGTAAACAAGTACGCGAAATATATGAACGCATAATTACAAAAACAACTCGCTGAAATAAGAGAAAAAATCAATAAGATACTTATAATAATAGAAGCAATAATAAATACGATCACTCAAGTAAACCAGATAAATCCTTCAATCGCAGAAAAAATAAAACAAATTGATAATGTATTTGAAACCATTAAAATAATAATAATCCTCACAAAATCAATACTACCAGAAATAATTCCAAACGACTAATAATGCCAAAACCCAAGACAAAATCTTTGAGCCTAAAAATCCCAATTCAAAAATTTAGCTAAGGATTCTTTTATGAAATTCAAAAACTTGTATGAAACACATGAGACATACATCAGTAAATCAATTTTGAAAACATTAAATATGAAAATAATAAAAAAACATACTATTATATTTTAATAACATATTTTCTTATGTCAAATAAAAATATAGAATCACCAAAATTCACTCGAAGTCGAGCAAAAGCAATAAATACTAACCAAATAAAAGGAGTTAAATTGGATTACGAATTTCCTTCTAAAGCAAAAGTCGTACATACTCCTCCTCCTCCTCCTAAAGAACGTAATGCAGAAAAATTGCCCATAGAAAAAACTCTAAACCTAGGTGACAAAAACCCTAGTGAATTAGATAAAAGTCAATACCTTAATCAAACGCCCATAAACCAACGAAGTAAAAGCTTAAATATTACAATCAAGAATTCACCATCTTTAGACTACTTAAAAAATTATCAAATAATAAATGATAGTGGAATAGCTATTTCCAGCAATTTAAATAAATCAATATCCGAAATCAATAATACCTTCTCAGCAGTTAACTCCACATTAATTCCTATAGAAAATTCTCCAAATAAAATTGATGAACAACCTTTATTAAATACCGAAGAAAATTTCCCATCTCCTAAGAATGAATCTCCTAATAATGACACTTGCATAAATTTCCATTCAACTCCTGCTAATAGTACAAACCCTTTTCTTAACCAATCAGAAAACCCAATAAACCAACCAAACATGTCTATACCAAATAATAATCAACAGGTTTCCCTGCGATACGCATTAGAGATAATACCTATATATGATGGAAAGAATATCCCACTTGCACTTTTTATTGAGGGTATGTGAAGAAGCAAAACAAATGCTCCCTAATATACCCGTAATAGAACAAAATTTAGTAAAAATGATAAGAAGTAAACTCATAGGAGAAGGAAGAAAAAGTATATACGGAATGACTTTCGATAGAGTAGATGAACTAATAAATCGTTTAAAGAAAATTTATCCTCCCTCAAAAACAGTCTATCAGTTACAGGGGGAAGTCGGTAGTATTTTTATGTGGGAAAAAGAAACAGTCCTATATTATGCCACGCGTATAAAAGAAATTGCGAATCAAATTTATGATGCACATAGGTTAAGTAATGGGGGAGTTTTAGATGAGACACTTAAAATAAATTTGGAAAAAGATTCAATTCAATGCTTCCTACGAGGATTAAGACCTGAACTCGAAATAAGAGTAAAGGAAGAAGATATATTTAAAGATGTCACAAACAATGCCATAGAAGTTGAAAGAAAATTCAATGCAGCTGCAGATTTAAGAAAAGGAAATCCTTATAGACAAAAACCTGATGAACTTGAGAAAAAGCATAAAATTAATAATCCAACAAAAATAAATTACACACAAGGGGAAATTGTAATCTGTCAACTTTGTAAAAAGAGGGGTCATACTGCTTTTACTTGCCGAAACCTCGGGAGATATAATGAATGCATACAGCCTCCCTCAAACACCCTATTTAATCGATTCCCATCTCCTCAACTTAACAAACAACATCAAGGATCATGGCTTAACGAATTAAATGAAATTCAACCACTTATGGAAAACCAATGGATACCCCAACAACAATTCAAAGAAATAGAACAATATGGGGACCTAACCGAACATATAATTTCTCAAATAAATCATATAATGTTCCAAATAAATCATACAATTTTCCAAATAAGTCACAATTTTCTCATAATCAATCACACAATTTTGCAAACTTATCATACCCTAATACCCAACAAAATTTGATACAGAATACAAAAAATATAATTTGTAAATACTGTAAAAAACCTGGACACATGATCAAAGACTGTAGAAAACGAGAATACAATAATAAATTACGTGAAAAACAAAACTTTCAACAATTTCAACAATCGGAAAACGAACAAACCCTCCCCCGACAAGGTGCAATGGTGCAACAAAATTAAAAGCACCTGACCCAAATAAAATTGAACCTCCAGAAACTGTCACTATAAAATGTAATTTTAGTAAATGAAACATTATACCGTCAATAATAATTAATACTCCAGGATTAAAAAACCCCGTTCGTATGATAATTGATACAGGTGCAGGTTTAAATCTATTAAAAGAAAATATGATTGAACCATCAACACCCATAGATAGACTTAAAATATTAAAATTAACCGGAATCAATGAACATCCTGTCTACACATTAGGTCAAATTAAAGTAAAATTTTTTTGAATATTTAACAACCTTTAATATCATACCACAAGAAGTACCATTAGATGATGATTAAAAATACAGAAGTAAAAACAGGATATATTCCCCAGATTTCAGTAAAACCCGGAATATTTTTAGGAAATGCAATAGTAACAAATGATCAAGGTAAGGCATTTGTAAAAATAGCAAATACTCAACAAGAACAAGTAGAAATTCTAATACCGGAAGTAACTCTTGAAGAATTTCAAGAGCTTGAAGAGCAACAATTCAATTTAGCAAATTTAAATAATTTTACATCACCGGAACATATGTTTTATGATTTTTCAAATTCAGAAGAATTTCCAATTCAAACAGAAAGAATTTACAATACTTCTTATAAAGAAAAAATGGAAGAAATTATGGATCTACTTCGTCTTCAACATTCAAATACAGAAGAACTTAAACACGTAGAAAATTTAATAACAAATAACGTAGATAGATTTCATATCCCCGGAGAACAATTGACCGCTACAAATGTTCTTCAACATAAAATACCAACAACCGACGATCACCCAGTGTTTACACGTCAGTATCGATTCCCGCCCTTTCATAAAGATGAACTACTCAGGCAAACAAACGAACTACTTCGAAATGAGAACATCAAACCATCCCAATCCCCCTATAACACCCCAGTATGGATCGTTCCAAAAAAAGAAGATTTTCAAGGTAATAAAAAATGGCGAATGTTCTTAGATTTCAGAAAAATAAATGAGAAAACAGTAAGTGATTCTTTTCCACTACCAAATATACACGACATTTTAGATCAGCTAGGAAACGCACAATATTTCTCAGTTTTTGACCTAGCTTCAGGATATCATCAAATTAAGATGAGTCCAGAAGATTCACATAAAACAGCCTTTTCAACTCCTTATGGTCATTACGAATTTGACCAAATGCCATTTGGGTTGAAGAATGCCCCAGCCTGTTCTCAACGCCTTATGAATATCACCCTATCTGGCTTCATCGGTACAGAATTATTTGTATACCTAGATGATATATTTATCTATGCAAATTCTTTAGAAGAACATCTACAACAATTTAACACATTAATGGACAGACTACGAAACGCAAATTTAAAATTACAACCAGAAAAATGTGAATTTTTAAGACCGGAAGTAATTTATCTAGGACACATTATTGATAAAGATGGTGTACGTCCAGATCCTAAGAAAATTATCGCAGTGAAAGATTTTCCAATCCCCAGAAATGTTAAAAACATAAAACAGTTTTTGGGTTTAGCCGGTTATTACGGACGATTTATAGAGGGCTTTTTAAGAAAAGCAGCACCTTTAAATCACCTTTTAAAAAAGGACGTACCATTTAAATGGACTGAAAAGCAACAAAAAGCCTTTGATGCTTTAAAACAGGAATTATGCGAAGAACCCCTTTTAGAAGGACCTGATTTTAATAAACCCTTTATCCTAACTACTGACGCTTCAGGTTTTGCAATAGGTGGAATTTTGTTACAAGGCGAAATAGGGAAGGATAAACCAATAACTTATGTATCAAGAGCATTAAATGATCATGAAGTTAAATGTGCCACGTATAATAAAGAAGCTCTAGCAATCTTGTTTTGTGTCACTCACTTTCGACACTATTGATACGGTAGAAAATTTAAAATTTTTACTGAACATACGCCTTATCAAGACACCCAGTAAGTACTACTGAAATTGAAAATGAAGTTCATTTTGTAAAAAAGGTTTCTCCAAACAAAAAACCCCAAACCCAAGAAGCAGAAGAAGAAGAAGAAGAAGAAAATGAAGAAACAGACGAAGAAGAAGAAAAATCCAAAGAACTACAAACTTTAGATAATAAGACAAACCCCAATAAACATCTGATATTATTCATATTAAGTATTATAACTATGCTAATAAATATTTCTGATACACCCAATCTAAAAGAAAATATTTAAAAAATCAAAACTATTATTATTCAATTTTTTGAAAAAGAAGTAGTTACTTCAAAAAAATCAAAAGAAATAACAAATAGAAAGTGTAATGCAGTGATAACTAGAGGGAAAATGCGAAATTTAAGAAATCAAGAAAATAATAAAAATAATTTAGAAACTCTAAAAAATTCAGAACCTCCAGATAACTCTACAAAATTAAGAAATCCAGAAACTCTAAGAACTCAAGAAACTTAAGAAAATAACGAAATTCAGAATAAAAATAATACAGAACCTCTCAGAAATTCAGAAACTCCAGTTAGCTTTAAGAAATAAAAAAATCAAGGAATCCAAGAAATCAAGAAACTCAAGAAAATCACGAAATCCAAGAAAATTCACTGAGTTATGAAACTAATTCAGAAACTCTAAGAAATAAATCAACTGAAATAAATCATCATAAGTCAAGAAATACACCACATTTAGTCCCAAATTCTAGTAAAGAAATTCCAATCCCAGAGAAAAGGAAACGCGGAATACCCAAGAAAATTTAAAATGCAGAACAAGAAATTAAGAAGAAACGAGGAAGGCATCGAAAAGATCAAAGTAAATCTAATATTCCAAAAAGTAAAAATAAAGATATATTCGAAAATGAAGATTCAGATCCAGAATTTTTAAAAGAAAACATACATGAATCCCTTTACAGAAATTACAGTACCTCCGAAGAATAAAGCGAAGAAGAATATAATGAAGAAAACCCCCTAGAAATTAAAAATAATGATGAAATTTATTAAATTTGTTATTGCGTAACGTTTGTAATTTCTATTTGAGATCAAAGTGTTCATTTATTTTTCCAACAGTTGCATTTGGTGGTGTCAATAGATTCTTTCAAATTGCTGTAGACTTTAGGGTCAATAATTCAATCCTTTTTGGGTAATCCGTAAGAAAGCTCAAGTTTCACGTAGTATTTAACCATCTGTCTAGCCTAAACTCTGAAAGTTATTGTACATCGTTCACTCAGACCTTCGTCATAAAGTTGTAAAATTTCTTAGGGTCCATCTGGATGTCCGTTAATTTTCTATTTACTCATTCCACTAAATGTGCCCAGGTCTACATGACAAACTAGTACTCAAAACTACGCCCACTGAACCAATCACATTCAAAGATTACCCCCACACTCTATGTCTCCCCACTTAAGTAGTCGAAATTTTCGCCATCAACTGACCTCTTGTTTTGCGAGCAGCTCAGATGAAAACTAACTACCGAACCGACCATTATACTTCTCTATTTGTGATAGAATAAACGCTGCTTTTCTTTTCTCAAAATATCGGTTCCGATTATTTCAATCACCCACCATGAACTATGAATATTAAAAATGTTTACTCACTATTAAACATTTAATGGTCCTTCGAAACCGGATTTTTATCGCGTTTGTGACAATGCAATGCGTAATAAGAAATTGTGCCTATTGAAATAGTGACAATTAAGTGATAATCAAGTTACTATTGTAGTACTCTCGGGCATAAAAAGTGTTTGAATTCAATGATCTATTCTTGTGCAAAAGAATACAATTCACCAATAGTCAATTAGTGTGTGAAACCTGTGATCAATTACATCCAGCCAGAGGATTATCCAGTAAGAATTCTGGATGATAATTCATCGAAGCAATCCAGAAAATCCAGACAGCTGCCTTCAACGCCAGTCTGTTGAGAAGCACATCAAAATCGCCGCAACTACAAGGGAACCAGTTCAGCTCATCAAGTAGTAAGTCATTTTTGGTACCACCAATTCCTCACATTTTCTCTCTGCTCCCATTTGATTATATTCGCTGTCTGTTACCTATGATATGCTGTGCTTAAATCAAGTCACAATGGCCGAAGCTCACATGAAAGAATTAAAAACTAAACGAGGGAATATTAAACGTTTTTTAACAAATTTAGAGACACTTTTAGCATCCGTCGATGACAAAACTGACTTAGAGACACTAGATTTAGAAGAACGTTTGAAAAAACATCAGAACCTCTGGCCCGAGTTTGAAAAGATTCAATCTCAATTAGATGCTATCACCGACGATCCGGAAGTTCAAAATACAAATGAAAATGAACGTAATAACTTTGAAAAACGATATTTCACAATTTCCGCAAAAATAAAAAAATTAATTAGTACAATTCCACAAATGATATTTACTCCAGGCATGAGTACCACTTCTACTGCACGTTCAAGCACAAGTAGCCATACAGACGGTTCGCATTCGATTTTATCTGCCGTAAACAATCAAGCGGAATTCGTGGGAACTTATAAATTACCCTATCTCAATTTACCAAAATTTAGTGGTTCTTATGAAACGTGGTTAGGTTTCTCATATACATTTAAAGCACTCTTGGATAGTCGACACAGTATTCAAAATATCGAGAAACTGTATCATTTAAAAAGCTGCCTAACAGGCGACGCGGCCGAAGTAATCGCGTCTCTAGAAACGTCCGCGGATAACTATCAGGTAGCCTGGAACCTTTTAAAAGACCGATCTGAAATTAAAAAGATAATTGTAGAGAGTCACGCTAAATCACGTATTGAACTGCCCTATGTATCTAATACCTTTTCAATTCGCGCTTTACTAGATCAAACTCAGAATCATATCCGAGTGTTCCGCGCACTAGGAGAATCTGTCGATTCATGGGACACGTTGCTCATTATTATTAAGGGTAAATTTACATATCAACTGCGCGAAAAATGGGAGGATTCTCACAGCGAATCAACAGTACCTACTATGAAAGATTTAATAAGTTTTTTACAACGCCGCGCACAGTTTGAGGAAATAAGGCCGTCTCAGTCGAAATTAGAAAACAATATAGAGTCAAAATCCGATAGCAAACATGATTCTAATAATAAATTCAAAAGGAGTTTTCCCCAGCATGCGCATCATGTATCACAATCCAAATTAAGTTAATATTACTGCCAATCAGACCCAGGTGCGAATTGACCGTTGGTCCACGGTCGGGCCAACCGTCGGACGGTCGGTCCAACTCTGTGTGCCACTGGTCGGGCCAACCAGCTAAATGATAACGGTCAACCGCCTTTGACTTCTCAAAATCGGCCCAACCTTGGACAAAAATGTGGGGCCGACTTTGATTTTTGTAGGTTCAATGTATTAAAAAAATTAATAATAATTAATTGCGAGTATTTGACTATAAATATTAATGGTCCTGCTTAGAATAAATACATATATTACAATTTTAAAAATTATATTACAAATAACATTTTTATAGATGCTGGTTTTCGAACCTACATCTATACCTGAATCTATCGCCTAGCAGTCGGGAGTCTTACCTATTACTCTATACCTACAGAATTGAAAGTCAATGAAAAAACCATCCTCATAAGCCACAACTCAAAGCAGTTAAGATTAAACATTTTTTAAACTCTTTTTTCTCAATAATTTTTTTATTATTATGCGACATCATGTAGATGTAAAATAAATTAACTGTTAACGTGAATATAATTGAAATATCTTTTAAATAAATAATGTAAACCCATTACAATTTTTTCAACCTTTTTTAAACAATTTTTTTTCAAACTTTTTTTTTCTTGGCGCCCACTTTTAATAATTTTTCTTCGTGTAATATTTTGTTCTTTCGCGTTTTAAGCTATTTTACAACTTTTGATGATGACATAAAATGTGATTTTTAAGGAGCATTTGAAATTCGCGCATCATAATGCCTTGTAAAAGCCAATGTTATGCCGATGGTCGGGCCATCTATTGCCCAGAGTCGGGCGGACCGTACTTTCACGGTCTTTTTGAAATCATGAACCAGCGTTTGTCCAAAGGCCGGCCCATATTTGGGCCAAGGTTTGACCGACCATCGGGTGCATAAAGGTGAATTGTGGCTAAACGACTGCTGTATGCAGAGTCGGACCGACCGCATTCTTCCGGTCGTACCCACCAATCTGCCACAGTTTATCCGATCGTCGGCCCAAAGTTGGGCCACAGTTGGGCCGACAGTCGGTTTTTCGCCCACCGCCGACGTCGGTTGCCAACGTCGGTGAGACCATGACAGCTTCAAAACACCTTAGTCGGCCCAACTCTGGTTACCGTAGATCGGTTACCAAAGTAGGGCCGACTTTGGGCCGAAGATCAATCTCTGGCATCCGACCGAATTTCGCACCTGGGGAGCACGCTATTTATACCTGTGAAAAATTCCTGAAACTCACGGTAAAGCAACGGTGGGAAGAAGTAAAGAAAAACCATTTATATCACAATTGTTTTAATCGGAATCACCGTGTATCTGACTGTCGCAGTGGTCCCTGTAAAAAATGTGATAAACGACATAACTCTCTCTTGCACGCAGAGAAAGACAATTTTGAATATCCCGAAACTTCAAAAAATTCAGGGTCAAATTCCTGCCCTGTCAATCTTCAAATTCATGTAAAATCACATGACCTATTATCCACTGCACTTGTAGACATTTTTGATTCTCAAGGGAAAGCACACGCATGTCGAGTTCTTTTAAACAGCGGTTCACAACCCAATTTCATTACAGAAAAAATGGCATCAAGACTCAATTTGCATAAATATCCTGTTGACATACCGGTGTCAAGTTTAAATCTTAGCTCCACTAACATCACTCATTCAGTTATTGTCTCGTTCAAATCACGCTGTAAATTGCGTTGTAAAACAAGAGAAAGACGAAGAATGTTACGGAAATGCGTTCGGTCACGTTTTTTGCGTTTATTTAAACCAATACGCACAATATTATCAAATATTGGAAACAAAAGTTGTACATCTAATCGAGTTACACATATTTTGTCTCTAACATTTTTATCTACAAGTAATAGTTTTCGCGAAAATTAGTGGTGCATCGATTATCATGGAAAAAGCCACTTAAAAATCAAGTTTTTTTGCGTTTAGATTAGTCAATATGCAAATTTTCGCAAAATCTTTTGAACAAAAGGTGTGAACCTTATCGAGATACACATTTTTTGTTGTAAGCATTTTTTCA
>CAKNWU010284877.1:0-10385 GCA_932072015.1 Andricus quercustozae
TGAAAAATTAATTTTAAGATAAAATAAAAAATTATTTTAAAATATTTAGAACGAAACATAATAAATTATTCTCTAGCTTTAAAAAGAAATATATAAAGTTGTATAATTTAGTTAAATTAAGCGTTAATTTCAATTTTCAATAATCATTATAATTGTCAATAACAATGAAATTAAATTGCAATTTACTATTTTCACAGTTTACAATATTTACATATGTCAATGCTTAAAATATAATGTTCACTTTGTAGAATTATTATTGGTACTCTGTGAAAAGTGTATTCGTATTTAATCATCAATATAATTTTTTCTTCACTTTTCATTAGTACTTATTAAGTTATTTGATATTTAATATTCTCCGAAATATTTTTCCGAGATAAATGTATGCAAAAAACGTATTTTAACAATTAAAATAAATTAAATCTGTATTTTCCCCGTGCATTTGAATAATTATCGACCTAAAAGTACAGCCTTTATAGGAGAGCCATCCCCCTGCTCAGGGTTCAAGACAAGGTTCGAGACAGGTTCAAGACACGGTTCGAGACGAAATTCGACTCGAGCCTCAAGACAAGATTTGATACAAAAGTTGCGACGAAATTCGAGACAAGATTCAAGACCAGATTCGAGGCAAGATTCAAGAATCGAAATAAAATTCAAAGCGAAATTCAAGACGGGAATCGAGATTCGATACAAAAGTCGCGAAGAGGTTCGAGACAAGATTCAAGACGAGATTCAACTCGAGCCTCAAAACAAGATTCGAGTCAAAAGCCGAGACGAGATTCGAGATAAAATTCAAGACGAGACTCGAGCCGATATTCGAGACGACTCTCAAGACGATTTCCTCCCAATTCCTCTAAATTGACTCCAATTTGACTGAAATTAATGGGATTAAATTTTTTTAATTCAAAAGAGTCAAAAGTCAAAAGTCATATTACTAATCCAGATTAGTCATTTTTACTCACTCATATTTAGGAATTCAATTGATATTTTCAGCTATTTTTGAATTTTCTTGAATTCTTTTGATATCTTTGAGCGTATTTTAAAAGATTTAAAGAAATTTTCATTTGATTTCGGAGATTTAATGGGGTTTCAAAAGATTAGAAATATTTTAGGGTATTTTTAAATATTCCAAGAAACTTGCAATAGATTTCAATAATTCTATGGTGGTAATAATTTTATGGTGCTTTTAAATCTTCCAAGAAATTTTAAAGAGTTTTAAAAAGTTTCGAGTGATTTCAAATGAGTTCAAAAAGTTTCTGATATTTAAGTTTTACTTTAAATAATTCGAAAGGATTCCAAAAGATATTGAAGATTTAGGATATTTTAAAAAATTATAATTTTCCAAAGGATTTTAAAAATTTTAAGGTATTTTCAATACTTTCAAGGAATTTTGAAGGGCTTTAAAAGCCTATAAGGGATTTTAAAATTTTCAAAATATTTTAGGATATTTTAAAAGATTCCAATGCATTTTTAAGGGATTAAACAATTTTCAATAAATTTTCTAGGATTTCAATGATTTCAAGGAATTAAAAAAAAATTCATGGAGTTTTAAAGAATTCTCTTCGGAAAATATAAAAGGATTTCATAGGACATTATGGGGTTTCAAAGTATTTAAAAAGATTCCAAGGGATTTTATAAGGTCTCTAAGGATTTCCATGTCCTTTAAGTGTTAATAAATTTTCCAGGATTTCAGGAAAAATCCTTAGATTTCATGTAATTTCACGGGATTTTATCATATTTTAATGGATTTCAAGGAATTTCCTCACAATAATTGAGGGATTTCGTACGATTGCTAAGATTTACAAATATTTACAAATATTTCTGGGTATTACCAAAGATTTATGTTTTTTAAAAGGATTTTAGAATATTTTCAAAGATTACAAGAAATTTTTTATTCATTTTAATAATTTGAAGGGCTTTCAAAAAATGTTAAATACAAAATCTAAGGAATTTTTAAACGCTTTAAAGAAATTCCAAAGGATTTGAAAGATTTTAGGGTATTATTAATAGACATTAATAATATAAAGTGGTTCCAAAAGATATTATGATTCTAGAGTGTCTTAAAAATTCCATTGAAATTTTAAGAGCTTTAAAAAATTTCAAGGGATTTTGAAAAAATTTAAAGGATTTGAACTATTTTAATGTAAATATCAATCGTCTGAAGGGATTTAAAAGGATTGGAAATATCTTTGAATTTGTAAAAGATTGCAACCCATTTTCAATTGATTTCAGTAATTTAATGGAATTTTAAAGGATTTAAAATATTTTAGGCTAATTTTTAAATTTTCAAGGAATTTTCAGATTTAAAACGTTAATGAGATTTCAAAAGATTTGAAACGATTTAAAGTATCTCAGGGTATTCTAAATAAATTTTAAATAAATGAAAGTAATTCCAAAGTATTTTAAAGATTTTAGGAATTTTGAAGAGATTTAAAAATATTTTTTGCAATTTATTTTCTTTTTTATTTTAATTCTTGAGAATTATTTATCACGAAGTCTTTTAAATTCTTTTTAATTCTATGGAATGTTTTTAAATTACTAAAATTCTTATAAAGTCTACTCAATCCCTGAAGAGTTTCAAACTCACCTTGAATTTTTATTTATTTCATCAAATTCTTTTTAATTCCCTTAAATCTCATTTCCCTTTAATTCCTCTAAATTCACTCAAATTTTACTGATATCAATGGAATTAACTTTTTTAAACCAAAAGAACAATATTTTATTTGAATATTACACATTAGTCACTTTTTAAATTAGAAGTTAGTTTTATTTCCTTTTCGGTTTGAATAGTTCACGTTTTCACCCTTTTCAAAAAAAATTAGGCTGTAACAGCCCTGAGAATAATAAATTAACAAATTAAAAATGAATATCTAAAATTGTTTTATTCTATTTACAAAAGATTTTAGGTATATGTTTAATGTTACAAGATTAGTATGTTGGTCTTTAAATGCACTACCATCGTAAATTATCTACGTGACTAGCGCGAGCGGTTTTAAAAATCACTGCTGACTTTGAAACATGATTAATCAACAAAAAAAAAGCAAGAAACTTTTTTTAAGCAAAATTAAAAAAACGTTTGAAATTCCGCGTCTTACCATCCCTAATGGAGATATTTTTGACTTTTTGAGGAGAATATACCACGTGAGATGTTTAAAAAAATGCAAGAGTTTCTCGAATTTTGTACTTTGACTTAAATTTATCACCTGATCTAGGAAAGTCTTAGAAAAAATCTGAAATTTATACCATACGATCTTTAAATTCCTATCTTTAATTCAAGCCTATTAAACTTAAAAAATAATAATGGGTTCCTGAGATATAACTAAAAATGTGAGGCTGGCTGACAGCGGTGATGGCTGGCGGCGGTGATGGCTTACAGCGGTGATCGCCGACTAAAACTTGACGCAGACACGCTTGGGCATTTTTATTCATATCTCGGGAACCCATAAATATTTTTGAACTTTTAATGTCTTGAATTAAAGATAAGACACTATAAGCTATGTTCTATAAATTTAAGATTTTTGCTACAATTTTCCTAGGTCATACCATGAGTTGAAGTCTAAGTAGAGAATTCTTGAAAGTCTTGATATTATTTTTATACTTCTCAGGTGGTATATATATTTTTTAAATGAAAAATGTTTCTCTCAGGGGTTACTCGACGCAAAATCTGATAAGCTTTTTAATGGGTTTTTAACAAAGTTTCTCGCTTTTTTAAACGACTAGTCACGTTCTAAAGTCAGCAGTGCTTTTTAGTACCGCCTGCGCTAGTCGTAATAATATTTTCGAAAATTGAGGTTTGCGGCTACCCTGATGAGGTTGCAATTGCGAAAATAGTATTTTAAGAAACAAGCACTTAAAGACCAATTATTTCACTCGAGCAAATCTCCTTCAAAATCCTCCTTCTAAGCCCTAAGCGTTAACCTTTAATGAAGACGTGCTGGCACGCAGAGTACGCTAATCGCGTTCTAATTTGCGCTTCCTCACCGTACTTGTGAAATTACAACTGTAATTTGCAGGTCCTTGCCAAATCAAGTTTCAAACTGGAGGAAGAAAAACTGACATAAATATAAATCATTCGGAAGACAAGTACAACACAAGTTAGGGGCCATCCATAAATTACTTAAAAGCTTTTTTTTGGTGGGTCGGGGGGGGGGGGGGACAGGAAAATGTTACGATGTGTTACATAGACGGAGGAGGGGTAAATCGATTACGTAAAGTTGTTTTCTGAAATTTTGAACCACGTACCCCCTCCCCCCCCTGTTACGGTCGGTAAGTTTTGACCTCCCCCCACCTATCTAACGCAATTTTTGACAAATTAATTTCTTAAAGACTTTATTTTGAGGTCATCTAGGGGGAGGATTTTGGTAGAATCTTACTGTTTCTTTTGAATGAACAAAATAGTACAACTTTTAACCAAGTAGTTGAATTTTCAATGAAAAAGGATGAATTTTCAAAAAAAAAATGTAATAGTTGATATTTTAACTAAGACGAATTGGTAACAAAATAGCTGAATCCTCAACCAAAATTTTTTAAGAAAAAAGTTGCACTTTTAACAAAAACAAATAAAATTTCAACCAAAAGAGATAAATTTTCAAATAAAAATGACAAAAATTTTCAAGAGGAGTTTAAATGTCAACCAAGAAAGTTTTTTCACTCAATAAAGAAAAAAAAATCATCCAAAATGTTTAATTACGAGCCAAAAATAAGAGCTTTGTACAAAACATTGGAATTTTCAACCAAGAAGATTAATTTTCTAGAAAAAGACAGATTTTCGACAAATTGAATAAATATTCGATCGAATAGTTGAATTTATAAACTTGAAAACAGCAACTTTTAACCAAAATGGGAATAGTTAAATTTACATTGAACAATACAAAAAACAAAATAATTTCCAAAATGAATAAAATAATTTCCAAGTGAATGAAAGAATTTCCGAAAATATGAATTTTCAACAAAAAAGTTAATCTACAACCAAACAGTTGAATTTTCAACCAAATAGTTGAATTTGTAGTTACAAAACTTTATTTTTAACCTAAAAAGATAATTTTTCAACAAAAAATGTGATGGTTGATATTTCAATAAAAAATTATTTTAATTTAGAATCAAAAACAGTTGAATTTAACCAATAAAGATGAATTTACGACAAAAGCTTTGAATCTTTAACTAAAACATATTAATTTTCAACCAAACAGTTGCATTGTTAAAAAAACAAAGACGGGTTTTCAACAAAATACATAAATTTTCAACAAGATAGTTCTCAATATAATATATATAAATATATATAAATATAGAGATAGTTTTCAACTAAAAGGATTAATTTTCTACCAAAAAAGACGAATTTTGGACAAAAAAATTGAATTTTCAACCAAAGAAATAGATTTTTAATAAAGTAGCCCGATTTTCGACTAAATACTTGAATTTTCTACCAAATTGTTAAATATTCTAGCCAAAAATTGGAATTATCTACAAAAAAGTTAAAGTTTCAACCCAAAAAACTAATTTTCAACAAAAGAGTTGGGTTTTCAGTCAAAAATGGAATGTTTTAGAAAACATTTTACTTTTAAACCCGAAAAGATTTTTAAACAAATTAATTTTCTACCAAGAAAGATTAATTTTCAATCAAATAGTTGTATTTACAACCAAATAGTTGAAGTTTCTTGCAAAAAGACAAATTTTCAAAAAAATGTGTTTGATTTTCAACCAAGAGAAATGTTGCAGACAAGAAAGAAAAACAATTCAACAAAATTATTGAATTTTCAAGCCAAAAAGACGAATTTTCTACAAAGCAGTTGAATTTTCAACAAAAAAGTTCATTTTTAACCAAACGGTTCAATTTTCAACCAAATAGTTGAATTTTCTATCAAACAGTTAAATTTTCTACTAAACTGTTGACATTTTAAGGCAAAAAGACGAATTTTCTACAAAATAATTTAATTTTTCATCCAAAATAATTAATTTAATACAAAAAAGTTTATTTTTTGCCAAATAGTTTAATTTTTAACCAAAAAAGATTATTTATCAACTAAAAATTTGAATTTTCAACCAAAAAAGATAACTTTTGTACCAAAAAAGATGAATTTTCGACTCAAAAAGATGATTTTTTTTAGCCAGAAAAAAATTTTTTGTACAAAATAGTTGAATTTTCAACCCGGAAATATTAATTTTTAACAATTAAGTTTATTTTCAAACAAATACTTGAATTTTCTAATAAGATAGTGGAAATTTTGGCACAGTGAGATGAATTGTGCAACCAAACAGTGGCATTTTAAACTAAAAGAAATGAATTATGAAAACAAAAAGACAATTTTTCCATAAGAAAGATTTTTTCTGTTAAGAAAGAAAAAAAAAATCTACCAAATTCTGAAATTTTCAAGCTTAAAAGGCAAATTTTCTACAAAACAGTTTAATTTTCATCCCAAAGATGTGAATTTTCAACAATAAAATTACTTTTCAACAAAATAGTTTTAATATTTGACCAAAAAATATGACTTTTTAATCTATAAGGATGAATTATCTATCTAGAAGACTGTTTAAGAAAATAGTTAAATTTTCCACAAATTAATTAATATGTCAACAAAATAGTAAACATTTTTAACCAATAGAGATGAATTTAAGTAGACTTTGGAATTAAAAAGAATTAACTTTCAATCAAAATATTTGGATTTTCTTATTAGGTTTTTTAATTCAGTTAGCATTTAGGCAGAAAAACGAGAAAAGATCAAAAAAGTTTTTGAAAAACAGAGAAAAAAATAGAATTTCTATAAAAAAGGGGACTTTTAACAAAAATGGAACTTACAACCAGGAATAGTTTGATTTTCTTAACAGGTTTTTTTTTTAATTCAGTTAGCATTTAAGCGAAAAAACGAGAAAAGAAAAAAGGGGAAGTTTTTTGAAAACAGGGAGAATAATAAGATTTCTTTAAAAAAGAAAAATTTTGTAAGTAAAAAGTCAAAGAAAAGCTAAAAATTGAAAAAAAAAACCGCAACATTCTAGAATTACAGTAGGAGACAATAGTCATAAACAATAATAAGTTTTTAAAGCAATTATGTTTGTTAACCTGCATTAATTATCATCTCAATAAGCAAGACATGTACAAAAAGTTAAAAATTTCAGAAAAAAAACCGTTGCTATCTAGCATTAATATAAAAAAAAGATAAATAATAAAAAATGAATTATAATATAAAAAATAAACCAGAATAAACAATAATATGAAAAGTAATAAATAAACAATAAAAAAGGTAAACAATAATAATTTGTTTAAACAATTATTTTTCTTAAATTGCATTAATTATTATCTAGCTATAAGTGAAAATGTAACAAAAAGTTCAATATTTCAGAAAAATCGCAACTTTCTAGCATTATTCTAAAATAATATTATTTTAAATAATAATAATAAAATTTTTAAACAATTATTTATGTTAAATTTAATTGACTATTGCCTTGCTGAAGCTGAAAAGTTGTAAACAAGTTGAGAAAGTCGAAAAATCGCGATTTTCTAACTCTATTTTAAGAGTAAATTTCTAAAAACAATAATAAATTGTTTAAATAATGTATTTAAACATTTAATTACTAGTATAAAGTAGTATTTTACGTAAAACAATTTCCTAAAAAACAGCAAAAAATCATAATTAGCGCCAAAAAACAACAAAACCCAATTTGTCACTTATGGGGTTTTTTTTCGGACCCTAAAAACAGACGTATGAGATTGATATTTGAAAACTAATTATTTTTTTATATTCTATAGCTAATTGTGAAGTAAAATATTGAGTTTCAACTCGATTTACCTAACACTGACGGTTCTGAATAAAATCTACAAAAACGGCCTTTTTTACGGGAAATACGTGTTAAACTTCCTAAGTATCAGTAAAAAAGAACGTATTTTTTTGTTTTAAACAAATTTGAAGGCGTAACGCAGTCCGGGTCAGAAACTCTTATAGTTTTGGTCGAGTGTCCGCCCGTCGTTTTTTTTTCTCGGTAGGGGAAGTAGGAGAAGTTATGGGAGGGTGAGTGAGGGGAAGTGAGAAGAAGTGAGGGGCGGGAGAGTTTGGCGAGAGGGAGTGGGGGCGGAGAGGGGAAGTTGGGAGGAAGGAAGTCGTAGGGTGGGCGAGTATGGTGAAGTGGCGTGTGTAGGGATGGGAGGGGAAGTAGTGGAAGAGAAGTATAGAAATTAGTGGAGAGGGGTAGTACTAGAAAGTTAGGAGAGGGGAAGTAGGGAGGGCGAGTATAGTAAAGTGGGGTGTGTAGGGATGAGAAGGGGAGTAGTTAAAGAGTACAGAAATGTAAAGTATAGAAATTAGTGGAAAGGGATAGTACTAGAAAATGAGGAGAGGAGGAGTAGTGATGGTAGAAATAGGAGAAGGGAGACGAAACGAAGGAGAAAGTGGGGAAGGGTGAGGGAGAGGACAATGGTGGAAGAGAAGTGAGTGATACAGAGGGGAGCCATAGTATTAGAAAGTGAGGAGAGTGGTAGGAAAGTATGGAGAAGTAGGGGAATGGTGTGAAATGAAGGGAAAAGTCAGAGAAGGAATAGGAGGATAGGGAAAAGAAGTAGGGGGTGTGACAGGATGGGAAGGGAGGGAAAGGGAATTTAAGGGATATAAAAGCGGAGTAGGGGGAGTAGGGGAAGTAGGGGAGGGAAAGTATGGAAGATGGAGATTCAAACGACTTAATTAACGTCTTAATAGGTTACGAAACCCTTTTTTGTAGGGACAAATTTTTATTGGTTTTAATTTTCGAGGAGAGCATAGTTCTTTCGTTGCAGGTCCCATATTGTCTTGATTTTCTTTCCTTTCATTTTAACAACTTTTAATTATTTATTAATTCAGTTGTCTCTTGTGTTACGCAAGTAAATTGTGCTTAATATGACATGGCTGAAAATAATTGAAAAAAATTACGTAACATAGGGTGTCCAATCCATTTGATTATGAACTTGTCAGAGGGATTTTCTCGTTCCACTGAATCTTTTTACGTCAATTTCCGCTACACTGGTTTTGCAAACAAGAAAAATGCCTGCAACAGGAAACAAAGTTTCCCTCGAATTGCCTTTGGTCATAGTATAATTTCATCTTTTCTTTCCTGCACCTTTGAGAGAACAGATTTCATTCATTTGAAAAAGTATAACATTAAATAAAATTATTTAAATTTTCACTAGTTGCTAATTCAAACGATATCCCTCTTTTAATGATTGAAATCGAAAAGTGTGCAGTGGAAAATTTACGTTATTTTCTATTGCATAAATATAATTGCTAGTTTTCTAACTAGAAATTATAATTTAAAATAAACTTTAATGCTTATTTAAAATATTATTCTTCAGTCTATAATTTTTTTAAATAAGAAAATGCGACTATTATTTGTTGAAACTTGATTCTTTTGGTAGAAAAGTCTAACAAAATTTTTAAACTTTTAACAAAATAATTAAATTTTGAAAAAAAATAATTAACTTTTCAATAAAATGAGTAAAGTTTCAACCAAATAATACTATTTTGCAACCAAAAGAGCTTTGGTCAAAAATTCATATTTTTGGGTTCAAACTTTAATAATTTGGTTGAAATTTTGTATCTTTCTTGACTGAAAAATCTTTCTTGGTTGAAAATTCAACTGTCTTATTAAAAATTTGTCTTTTTGGTTTAAAATAATTTTATTTTGTTAAAAATGCGTTTGTAAAATTATTTTCCTAAACTGAAAATTTAACTATTTAATTTTAGGTTGAAAACCGATATTTTAATTGAAAACTTATCTTTTTTATTCTAAAATTCATGTATTTGGTTAAATATTCAATTATTTTGGTTGAAAATGACATTTTTCGTTGAAAATTCGTCTTTTTGCTTAAAAATTCAACCATTTTGTTGAAATATTTCATCCTTGACTAAAAAAACTTTTTTGGTTGAAAATTCTACTCTTTTGGATGAAAATTCATCTTTTTAATTCAAAATCAATCTACTTTGTTAAAAGCTTATTTTTTTCTGTCGTAAATTAATTTTTTTTTCTGTTGAAAATTTAACTACTCAATTTTAGTTAGAAATTAAAATTAATATTTTTAATTGAAAATTGATCTTTTTTGGCTAAAAATTCAACTATCAGTTTGAAAATTCATGTATTAGTTTGAAAATTCCTACTTTTGATAAAAAACTGATATTTTTGGTTGAAAAATCAACTTTTTGGTTGAAAATTACTTTTTTTCTTGACAATTCTTCTACTTGGCTTATAAATTAAAAAATTTTGTTGAAATTTTGTTTCTTCCTGAACTGAAAAATCTTTCTTGATTGAAAATGTAACTCTTTTGTTGATAATTAGTGTTTTCTGTTGAAAATATTTCTGTTTTGTAAATTTTCTTTTATAATTAATTTTTTTAACTACAAATTTACTTATTAAATTTTCAGGTGAAAACTGAA
>CAKNWU010285059.1:0-20060 GCA_932072015.1 Andricus quercustozae
GTAAGGCCATTTTTTTGTAATTAAGAAAAAGAGAACTACGCTCGATACAAGGCTATATTAGACCAATTTTGATTCTCAAATTTTGCGTTGCTGTCGAGAAAATAGCGTCACACGTGGTCGAGACGGAGACTCTCTAACTGGGCATTCTTATTCATTTTTTATAATATAGTGAAGTGGTTATAAATATTGTTTTTTTTTTAAATGTATCCCTGATTGTGATTTATATTATGTGCAATTCGTGAACTGAGCCCCCAGTCAAGTGTTGCCCCGTCACGTATGACCCCTGAACTCTGACCCAGTGAAGCATTTCGAATAAACCTATTTTTGCCGCGTAATGGTGTCCCGAGATATGTTTTATCCCGATACCCAATCATTAATTATGAGTGATTCCCCTTTCAAATATTTACCTAAAAATGTGCCATTTTACTAAACTGAGCCCCTAGTCGAATTTTGCACCAAATTTATGTTAACGGCAAAAAGATGTATCCAAGTTTTTTTTATATCAAAGAATATTAATTCGAATTCCTTAGAGATGTCACTCAGTCAAGGACTTTCCCCTTACCCCTCCCCCTTTTTATGTTTGAGATATTACGGAAACTTTGAGCGTCGAGAACTGTGTATAAATGTTGAGTGTGTTATAGGACTATATTGAGATTATTTCTTTCTTATTTTTGACTGATTTTGTCAGATTAATTTATGACATGTTTATTGTAAGTTTGTTCGGCAGATTTTTTGTGTAATATTGATCTGTGTTAAGGTTGCTAAATTTTGGGATAATTATGCCACGTTATTTCTAATTATTAGATTGAGTTTAGAGTCAGTAAGGTTAGGCGAGCTAGGCATAATTTCTTTATAAACTAAAAATTTCAAGGTTGGGGAAATTATGATGTGGATTATTGGGAGTATTGTTGAAATTAAGAGGTCTAGATTATTTAATATTTTGTAGTGATTTTGAGTTTATCTATTACTAACCGAATAAATTAGGTTACGACTAGTCATGGGTCATTAATAATTTAGTAGGGTTAGGCAATAATCAACTTTGAGGTTACGTTTTTCCGATCACTAGACTTTTGAAATTAACTTGGTGAATTGTTTTTAATTTAATTTTTGTTAAAAAATTCTTTTTAAATCATAAATAAAGTTTGTTTAGCTCGATCTTACGGTAGCATTTAGAATTTTTAATTTTTGTTTTTTAATTGCCTAGCATGGAGTTCCGGGTAGGGAAGTCTAACTTTTCGAAGTTAGTTTAGTTTTCAAGTATTAGGTTATGATTTAAGATTTATTCTGTTGTAAATGAGTCGAGAGTATCATTATCAGAGCCTTAATTTATTTTTGAATTATGGACCTTTGAGATATGTCGAGACTCGAAATTAAGTAAAACAATTGTTGTTAATCCTGGCTTATTATTATAAGTTTAATTTTCTCGTTTTCTTTGAGATTTCTAGATTTTTATTTAATAATTTTGGGACTTGGATTTTGAGAATTTAAGTGGCGTCGAACGGGCCTGGCGCTCAACAAAATTATTGCAGATAGTTTAGATTTTTATAGGATTTTCAGGAAGCAGTTCCGAAGGCATGTGGTAATTTTTATTATCTAGGTATGATTAAATTGCAAAATTTCATGGCGCCCAACGTGGGGCACACGCAAAAATAATGACTATTGATTATAAAATCCTATTACAGTTCTCGTACGCCAAAGTAATAGAATTTTTAATACTTTTGAGAAGAATTCCAAGTTTTATATAAAATATTTATAAATCTTTTAAGAAAAGATTCTGAAAGAAAGATCCCCGACCAGAATTTTGAATAACTGAAATTCTGAGGAAGTACCCAACTAACACCCAAAATGGTTGAGATCCCCTTGACCCCCCACTACTGTTAAGATTTACAAAACCCTGAGGATGTTAAGAATAAAATCCTGTTGAGTATTATACATAATTTTCCCTTTACAGGACCTTAGTGATTTTTAGGTCTTGATTTTAAGTCTATGTATTATCTTTCAAATATTAATCAATCATCTGCTACTACGAGATCGCCATTGTCCGCGAGAGTCAAGTATAGATAACGTGTTTGTTTGCTAACCTTGATTAAGCTTGGGCAAGGTGAGCGATCACAATAACACGTCTGATTCGTGGAAAGACTTCTTAGATTTAAGCGCGCTTTTAGATAGGAGATCGAGTATGTCGATCCTGCGCTAGAGCTAGAGCAACTAATTGGATTATCATTAGATGATTCACAAGCAACTTGCTTCACAGACCCCGAAAAGACAAAAGACTCAGAAGAAACACTTAGAGGATTCGAATATCTTAAAATTCAGGGTAATGTTGGATTGAACGGGTCCACGTTTCGAGGTGAAAACGCGAATTCTTTAGAATCACTGAACAATAAAGTCGCGAATAAACCCGGTAAAGAATCAAGTAGGAATTTAGGGACAAAGATTGACTTTGGTGGGATGAGCCGAATCACCACATTTTTTATCGTCGTGATGATGCTCTCAGCCACAATAGGAACGATCGAAGTCAAGAAAATTTATACTCAGTTTCGCGAAGAACGGTTAACGATTCCCATTCTCTAAATAGTCAAGGTCGAATTAATTCAAACGCCAAAAGGATTGACATAAGTCAAAACGTAGAGTATTCGGATGACGAATTTTTCGGAAATGAGCGAGGTTATGATAGAAGAGAGACTAGGCGTCACTTTAACACCGATCCCTTTTCGAGACGCATGCTTATCTAGAACCCGTCGAGAATAGGTTTGGTGACTATCGCAGAAGTCGTCATTCAGATAGGTTTGATTTGGACTTGGATCACAAAGGTATCCTGAAAATGGAAACTGATCCAGATTTGATGATTATGCTGAGAATCAACGATCGAGAAGAGGAGATATAGGTCAGCATAGAAAAGCAATCGATTTTTCAATGTTAATTTGCGATATGGAGCTGACGCCCCTTTAAGCTTTAGAGAGTCAAGGCCCCCTTTCAGAAATTCTGATTTCGAATTTCCAGCACGTGGACAGATGTCCTTGATCCATGGTACTGCCCTTCTATCAAATCGTTCCCATGTGACGTTCGATCCCACTATAGACTATCCCATTAATAATAATTTAAGTTTTAGACAAAATTTCCGCAATTATCAAGTATATTCTAGACGTGATCTCATTCCTCCTAGCCCAGCTGCTACGTATGACATCATGCGACAGTGGAATTTGAAATTCTCATGGGCAAAAGAAGAAGATGCCGAAAATTGTCTCACTCGCCTCATTAAGGGAAGGTCAATTTGCCCAGTAAACGATACTGTATTGTTACGGTTACTAGCTTTCGTTTTGTCAGGTATTGCGTTGAATTGGTATAGAAGCATGCAGTCGAATTGGCATACTTTTGACCAATTTGCATCCGCTTTTCGCTCAAGGTTCGCTGTCTGCGATTTTCAATTCGAGTTACGGCAAGAAGTCCACCGAAGGACTCAAGGCGAACGAGAATCGGTAGCCGCTTATCTCACCTGTATGCTGGCAATTTAAGATAGACTGGATCCTCCTTTTACCGAATCAGAAGAGATAAGCTTCGCTCACCGCAACCTTTTACCACGTCACCAGTTGACAATTCCACGTCAGCAAATACATAGTTTTGCTCAATTAGAACAGTTAGCTTTCGCATCCGAAAAAAGTTGTAGGGTTGCTAGATCTTAAAAGCCTCCTCCATCTCCTGATCGATGTATTTTACCTGATCTAGCATATCGTGAAAGCAGAGGCAAAAATTAAGATAAGCGGATAGAAACGGTCAGAGAAACAGATCTAGACCTCAAAGTCACCCCAAAATTGGAAGTTAAACCTAAGACGCCCCCATGTAGATATACGCCCCTTAGAGACCACAAATCTAATACATCAAATCGTGCAAATGTTTCAAACCCTTTTCTACCCCAAAGCCCTCCTGAAAACAATTCCAGTCAAGTTGCATTCACCATAGGTCTAGACTTCCTACAAATGTTCCGTATTCAAGTAGATTTCGAAGATAGAATTTCGTGGTATAAGGAAGAACCATTTAGAATTATGAACTTTGAAGTAGAAGAATGGTCAGGAGATACATGTTGTGGTTTACGTGAACTAACTGGTAGTCAAGCCGAAATTCCCATAAAATTTCTTGGGAAAGAGCTGCTGGAAGATACTGGTAAACCAGGGTTGACTACCCTGACGGAACACCTGACTGACGTAGGTAATCGTAGCCCAATCAAACAGCGCCACTACTTGGTTTCAACCAAGTTTATGGAACATATCATCCGCGAAGTCGATTTCATGTTGGCTGACGATATCATAAAGCCCTTCAAAAGTGGTTGGTCATCCCCTGTCGTTATGGTAAAGAAACCCGATAAAAGTTATAGATTCTGCCTGGATTTCCGAAAACTCAATGAGGTGACGAATAAAGACGCTTATCCATTACCCCAAATGAACAGCATCCTAGATAAATTACGTCGAGCGAAATATATTTCTACCCTTGATCTCCATAAAGGTTTCCTTCAAATTCCCTTAGAGTACGATAGTCGAGAAAAGACGGCCTTTACAGTGCCAGGGCGTGGCTTATTTCGATTTAAAAGAATGCCTTTCGGGCATACCAACGCGCCTGCTACTTTTCAGAGATCATCAGATCAACTTATCGGTCCAGAAATGGAACCTCACGCTTTCGTATACTTGGTCGATGTAATAATTGTTACTGAAACGTTCGAAAAACATTTGAAATGGCTTTCGAAGGTCCTTAAGAAAATAAAAGATGCCGGTCTTAAGATTAATCCAGCGAAATGTGAATTTTGTTGTTCTCAGGTGCAATACATCGGATTCTTGGTAAACGAATATGGTCTCCAAGTAGATCCAGAAAAAGTTGCAGGTTATAGCCTTCGAACAAATTAGGGCTTGTCTAGCTCACCCCCCTGTACTATCATGTCCACACTTTAACGTTCCCATCGAGCTTCAGACTGATGCAAGCAATACAGGCCTAGGTGCTGTCTTAACTCAAACCATCGACGGTGTTGAGAACGTAGTTTTCTTTGCCATTAGGTCCCTCTCAGATGCCGAACGAAATTATTCCACCACCGAAAAAGAATGTCTCGCCGCAATCTGGGCCATTCAAAAGTTTCGAGCCTATCTGGAAGGATATCATTTTACACTGATAACAGACATCAGTAGCCTAAAATGGTTACATAACCCCTCAGGTAGGTAGGTAAGGTGGGCTTTATCACTTTTAGAGTTTGATTATACCATCATCCATCGTAAAGATAGCTGTTTCAAACTAACCGGAAAAATTCCCTACTTGGAAAATTGATGATAATAGATTATATCATTTTAGACCAGACCCAGTAATTTCGACTTTCGTACGCGATCTAAATGAGTGGAAATTAGTTCCTAGCGAAGAAGAAGGAGAAATCATTTTCGAAAAAGCTCATAATGATCCACCATCCGGACATCTAGGGAGGCAGAAAACTTATTGGCGAGTCGCAACCGATTGTGTGAAACATGTCAAGCCTGTAAGGTTGATCAGAAATCTGCACCAGGATTTATGGGCCAGCGTGTAGTAGAACAGCCCTGGATCATTGCAGCGGCAGATATTATGAGACCGTTCCCCCGGAGTAAAAACGGATATCAATACGTGTTAGTGATCCAAGATTTGTTCACTAAGTGGGTCGAATGTGTTCCCTTACGCACCGCTCCTGATCATAAAATTAGAGACTCGTGATAGATAGATGGGGACTACCCCAAGTCCTTTTGACCGACAATGGCACAGAATTTGTAAATAACACATTTCGATCCCTTTCTCAAGAATTTAATATCCTACACACTAGTACTCCCCCATATTATCCCCAGGCGAACCCCGTAGAACGCGTCAATCTAATACTAAAAACAATTATCATTTCATACATTGACCGAGATCATAAAATGTGGGATAGTCACCTCTTGGAATTCATTTTCGCCTACAATACTGCATATCACTCCACCCTTGAGACCAGCCCCGCATTTTTGAATCTTGGTCGAGATCCTAAGCCAACTAATTCCTTAAAAACACGCGAAGAAATCGACTACGACATAGATCCGCCATCCCCCGAGTTATGGACCGTGAGAATGCGAAAAACACAGGTTATTATAACTTACGCCGTCGTCAATTAAAATTTTCTCGCGGCGACCTCGTATTATCACGCTGCAGAAAACTTTATAGTAAAGTTAAGCAAGAAGCAGCTAAATTGAATCCGAAGTTCCTAGGGCCATTTAGAGTAACTAAGGTTCTGTCCCCCCTTGTTTATTGAAATTATCGACTTAGCTGATCAGTTCATTGGAAAAATCCACATACAAGATCTTAAACCTTTCATGACCACTGATTATGAATCTGGTTCTGATCCTTAGGTTGAGACCCAACGTCGAGAGTCCTATCGAATCTGTCCCTGGCCACGTCAAGTATCCCTGTGAAGGAAGCGAAGGTATGACGCGAGAGTAAACGACCTAGGTGGACCCCCAGTCCCAGAAGATCTAGCGAGGGAAGGCGTAAGCCCAGGTTGGTTTTACGTCCGCCCCTATCGTCGAGTAATCCAAGACCTGTTGAAAAGGCACCTAGGAATAATGGAGAACCTATTGGATGCCTACAGGGCCGAGGAAGAAGAGGACGATAGAAGAGCTGCAGACCAACAGGCCCGACGAAAAAGAGACGTGGAGTTAAGGGAGAAGCTAGGGCTGAGGCCACCATTAGATTCGGGAAATTGGAATTCAAGCAGATCCCCCCACAGCCCAAGCAGGATCATCCACAGCCGAGATGGGAACTCAGGCTGAGATCAGAACCAGCATAAGGCCCTTGCCCATCCGTCGAGACACTCCCAGTGGATCTGCAGCCATCCTAGATTCGCTTATCCGTAAAGAAAAATTCGTCCGTCCCGTAGTTTGTCCATATCCTCCCCATCAAGAATACCGTCGAGACTCGAAATTAAGTAAAGCAATTGTTGTTAAACCTGGCTTATTAATATTTCAATTTGTTTTAATTAAATAAATGACAAGTACTATGTGTTTTGAATACAAGATTATTGTGTTGGTGATGTTTTGAACCCTCTTTATTTGCGAAACACGCCCAAATTCCGAGCCTGAGCTGACCGTGCTAGAAGCCGGCACACTGCGTTCTTTGAGTTAAGTTTAATTTTCTCGTTTTCTTTGAGATTTCTAGATTTTTATTTAATTAATTTTGGGACTTGGATTATGAGAATTTAAGTGGCCTCGAACGGGCCTGGCGCTCAAGAAAATTATTGCAGATAGTTCAGATTTTTATAGGATTTTCTGGAAGCAGTGCCGAAGGTATGTGGTAATTTTTATCATCTAGTTATGATTAAATTGCAACATTTTAATAGTTAGGCATAGGAGGATTCGCGTACTTAAATCTCGTGGGTTGTAAGATAATTACCATGGATTCTATAATAATCACTGGTCAAAATTTGATACAAGATTTATCACCGGCCTTCACTGGGGTATACTAGGGTTTTTGGGGTCGCTGATTTTGAATCCGAGGTCGGTTAACCTTGGCCACGTCTAGTTTAAGGTCATTTCAATGTAAAAGTGAACAAACTGGCTAAACAAATCTGAGAAATATGTATATAGGTTTTTGGTGTCGATGAGTCAGAATCTTGGGTTCGCTTAATCCTGTGAATTCACCTAGAGGTCACTTGTAGATCACATCAACGTCATACTGAGACGAAAGTGTTACAATAACGTGAGAAAAATCCTATATAGGGTTTGGGGGTCGCCGAATCCGAATCTGGGGTTCGCTTGACCCCGTGAGGTCATCCAGAGGTGATTTCAAGGTGACGTCAAGCTCATACTGAGGTCAAGGCCATACTAAAACCTGATTCCAGGCGATACTAATATTATGAAACAAAGCTTAATACCAGCGAATAAAGTTCTACTTCCACCTTTGCACATTAAATTAAGTCTAGCAAAACAATTTGTAAAAGCAATGAGTAAAAATCAAAGTGACGCTTCTATGTATATCTTTGTAATATTACCCTACGTTTCTGAAGCTAAAATAAAAGAAGGCATCTTTACTGGACCACAGAGAAGAGAACTATTAAAAAATGAAGAATTGGAAAGAAGGATGACTCATAAAGAAAAAGAAGCTTGGCAAAGTTCTAGAGACGTGACAACAAAATTTTTAGGAAATAACAAAGACTCTGATTATAAAAATATTGTTGCAAATATGGTTCATAACTACAAAAAATTAGGTGGTCCTATGAATGCTAGCCGAATATTGCTGGAATCTAAAGAGAGGCACAAGTGAAACACATAAAAGAAAAGCAATTATGAGATAATTTGTGACGTGAGCCGAAGAAAGGGGGCTTACTCTGAAAAGTGAGATTGTTCAGGGCGAGCGGTCGAAGTCGACCTGATAGAAGCGACTTTTAGGAGAGAGGGAAGGCTCACGAAATCTTCCCTCTCCACTTACTATACATTCTCACCCATATAGCGGCGCGGCTCACGGACGGGGTATAGATGAGATGCGCAGATTGCAGTGTTGAGTGGTGGGAGATGTTTCACAGGATCTCGAGCGAAAGTCCGATTTCTCGGGTCTAATAACTGAATTATTAGCAATAATAACGCTCGGAAAATTTTGTCGATGGTTTCATTGAAAAGAGCAACTCATAAACTACCGAAAGGTGTAAAAACCTCGATTTCGATTTTTTTAGAGTAAACCCCCTTTCTTCGGCGCAAGTCACATTTAATACTAAACGTAAACGTTTTCGCGCAGAAAACTTTGGTGATATCGAAAACATTTATGAGAGAAAGCATAGATGCCCGAAACATTGGTTACGTATAAAAACTACACAACTTTGACATGCACACCTAGTTTTTTTCTTTGTAGATACAACGTGAACGACAGGTGGGCAATTTGCGATCTAACTATCCACATAGAGCAATGTAGCTGAGCGGTATCTTGCTGAAAGATCCTTTTGTTATTTCTGTTGGCCTTGACGTGACGTTAAAATGACCTCTGGGTGACCTCCCTGGGTTAAGCGAACCCCAGATTCTGACCCAACGACCACAAAAACCTATATAGGATTTTTCTGACATTTTTCTAACACTTTCATCTCAGTATGACCTTGATGTAACCTCGAAATGACCTCTCGGTGAACTCGCAGGGTTATGGGAACCCCAGATTCTGACTCACCGACCCCAAAAACCTATATACATAATCGACCATTGGCATTATAATTTCGATCTTTAAAATCGAAATTGTCAACATAAGGTTCTGAATGATCCTAACCATCATGAGGGATTATACGATAATCCATAAGGCGATTATGAACCCGACAATCATCCTTTGTCTTAGTCTTGATTATCCTACTTTCTTTTATTGTATCAGGCCGAAGTGATTCGTAATTATTTCTCCGAGTCAGATTATGGTGACGTATATCGCGGTAGAAACGGTCATTATAACCTTCAAGGTAACTGTCATAGCATTGAAATCTACAAAAACGATTACTGCGCACCTCACTTTCTATATCGATATTCTATTTTTTTCAGAAAGCAGATTTTGCATTCTAACTTGGGTTTATATTTCATGAGCTTACGTTGAAATGCCTTTGACTTATTTTGCGTAACCCGGTCTTTAGTTTTACATTCTGAGCTAGAGATCTGATTTTTATCAATGATAGTCGCGGCATTTTCCCCTAGTTTGAAAATCGTTTCATCAGGATCTACGGCTGCACTTTTATCAGGGTAACATAAATCGTCAGATTCAAATAATTCTGTTAGAGGATCAAATTCGCTCCGAGATTCACGTTCAAACCGTAACAGTCGTTCACCCAAGACGGTAACCGGCCCTTCACTTGATATTCCAAGATTCACTAATTCAATACTAAGGTCTTCCTTATTTATAGAGCAAATCCAAGCGTCTTTAGTGTTTAAATTATATATACTCAGCTTCCATCGTCGATAAAGCCACACACTGCTGTTTCTTACTTTGCCACGTTATTGAAGCACCCGCATATTTACAAACAATTCTAGACGTCGGTTTTCGCGATTCTTTGTCGCTAGCGTAATCAGCACCGTTGTACGTTTCAAAATCGCCGCTCTTGCGATAGTGTAAACCCACATCCAGACTTCCTTTCAAATATCGCATCATTCGCTTTACTAAAGACCAGTGACCCTGGCTTGGATTCTCGAATTCTCTAGCAGCGATATTTACCGAGAAACTAATATCTGGCCTGCTCACTTCTTGCAAAAACATGAGCTTGCCTACATCTTCTCGATAAGGTGCTGCACAATCCTTTTCCTCAAAATCCATTGAACTCCATCCAGTTTCAATTGGAGTTGAAACAGTATTTGCATTCATCATACCAAAACGCTTTAAAACCTTTTCAGCATACCGCCTTTGATTAAGAAAAGTAGATCCATCATTCAATCTCAAAATCTATATTCCAAGAAAATTAGTCACATTCTTTGTATTTGTTGTTTTCAACTCCATACTCAATACGTTTAAAAACTCCTCTAAAATATTTTCATCAGTGGTAGCTACTAACCCGCCATCCACATAAATTGCTGAAAACATTCGTTGGTCACCTTCAATCAAACCATACAATCACGGATCAGCTGTACTTCTTAAAAATCCAAATTTTTCCACAAAGTTAGTTAAACGTCTAGATCATCATCTCGAAGCCTACTTTAAACCGTATAAGCTTTTTAACAACTTGCAAACGCGCGCCTTACACGTAATTTACAAGTTCCGAGCTTTACAACGCTCAAAACCGTCCAGATTAGACTTTGTTGCAAACACCCAACGACTACTAAGAACTTTTCCCCCCTTTGTTTTTTCAACAATCAACCAAGTATCATTTTCATGCAAAGATTGTATTTCATCTTTCATAGCCGCTACCCATCATTTAGTGGCTTTTGCTTCATCATGACTCGAGGGTACACTCTCGGCATGTACGTCACTGGACAACCGTTAAGCTCTGTCTGCTTTATTTTATTTCGATTTCGTAATTGTCTCATATTATTTTAATTTTGTTGAACTACTCTCAATGCTACTTTTACTTAAAAATTGCAAACTTTCATCTAGTTTGTTTACTTCTTCGTGACTTTCATCAGACGAATCGAGATTTTCAACATTTTCATTGTTTAAGTTTACGTTAACTTTACTTGAAGCTAGCCTCTCTTCCTTAAATAAAACTTCACGACTCAAAACCACATCTGTCAAACTAGGCACATAAAATCGATATCCTTTGCAATTTTCAAGGTATCCAACTAAAAACCCTTTTTCCGCCTTCTTATCAAGCTTCCTTCATTTCTCTTGTGGTACATGGATAAAACACTCAGTTCCCAAAACTTTGAGACTATCTATATTTGCTGCTTTTCCATGCCGCAACTCATAAGGCGTATTACCCGGTTTTTTAGTTGGACCAGTTCGATTTATGACATATGCCGCAATATTCATCACTTCCGCCCACAAAAAGAAAGGCAAATCGGAATTCGAATAAATCATGGATCGCGCCGCCTCAATTATAATTCGGTTATCACATTCTGCTACCCCGTTCTGCTGTGGCGTGTATGCAACATTTACAGAATGCTTTGTTCCTATACTCCTTAAAAATTCTTTTACATTTTTATTGAGATCTTTTTTTCCGCAATAACTGTGAATCTCTTTAACATTTCCACCAAACTGGTTCTCAATTTCAAGACAGGAAATTTTTAGTTTTCCAAACACTTCTGACTTTTCACCCAAAAAATAAATTTGCCTATAACCCGAAAACTCGTCCTAAAAAATCAAACTATATCGCTTTTTGCCAAGAGACTCTTGCTGCATTGGTCCACACACGTCAGTGTGAATCCCTTCACAAACCTTTTTGGCACAATCAAAAGTCCCATGAAACCTTGATCTGTGATGTTTACCGTATGCGCAACCATCACAAAAATCATCCTCATCTAAAACATCTACAACCATATTTTTCAACAAAAATGTCACGTGTCTTTTGTATTGATGGCATAGTCGTTTATGTCACAACTGCAAGGCTGTGGTTTTATCCGCAATATTGCATGTCTTTGGAAATAAAACTCGCAAATATATTTGGTATAAATCGCCGCAATCCAACGCTTTCGCTACAATTTCACCGTTATATTCAAGAAAAATATTGTTATTGTTGCAGCTACTTTAAGTGAGAACTAGTTCTGTTTTATTTCCGGTACATATAAAACATCGTAAATTATAGATGCAGCTCATTTCTCGTGCACAAAAGTTTCAATTTCTACGTTACCTTTACCAAACGCAGACATTGTATCCAATTTCTCACTTCTTCGCATCCGATTTCCTACTTCTTTTCAAATGACCTGGTTTTCCACAATTATAGCAAGCAAGGTTACTCCACTTCTTTTTAAAATTACTTTGGTCAGTTTTCTTGCTGTTCCAATTCTTCGAATTGTAAATTACCGGCTTGGCTTTCGTCAACAAAGCCACCGTCGTTTCATCAGAATTCTTTTTCTCTTTAATTCTCATTTCCTCCGACATCAATCTTGCCGTGAGAATTTCGATCGTCTTCTTCGTATCGTCCACGGAGTCCCACGCACTGTAAAAATGGTTATACTTTGACGGTAAAACAGATAACGCGCTTCAGTATCATTGAATCCGCAACCGCGCAACCGAGACTGCATTTAGTTTTGTCCACATCTCTTTAGCCGACAGATTTCTTTAGCAGCTTTATCTGCCTTCTGGAATTTTCTCCGCATTTCCGCGTAGCGTTGTGCCCCCTCGTCCCTAGGCATTTTCAACCTGCCCTCACAAACATCCAAAAGATCATCGTCTTCTTCCAGAAGGGTACGGATCACAAAACGCCAATGATGCCAATTGTTCTCGTCTCGAAGCTTTTCAACTTTTAAATGTGTCGACACCATTTTGACAATAAAATTATGTTTATTGAACACATAATATATGATAGTGAAAGTGGAAACGAAGCGCTTTACAGAAACAAGTTTCTGGTTACCACTAAGACGTTCGGGGTTGTACTGACGCCGCTCCGTGAGCTGGCCCAAAGGCTCTCCCCACTCTCAACATCCACCATGGCACAGTACACCATTGCTTTACATGCACACTACGCACACAAACACAACTACAGATGGAATATAGAGTTTTCACTTCAACAGAAAAGTTTATACGACATCAAGAAAGGATCATCAAAATTTATAATTTTCAAAGAATAAAAAGGGAAATTAATATTGTTAAAAGTAATAGAGGAACAGTCATACTGGAAAACTCACTCTAAAAGACTAACAAAATGTTGACAAGTGACTCAAATCTTACAGAAAAAGTTTTGGATATATACCCAAGCCCCAGCAGTCCAAACGCCAACCCCACTCCCGTCCGATCGGCGAGGTCCATTCGATTTTTTTTTATTCTTATGTCAAATGATATCCAGAATCCAAAAACGTGTAGCAGAACTCTGGCAAATGTGCCGTTTTCGAGATATTCGCAATTAATTATTTTTTTATAAGCGTAAAATTGGACATTTAAAATTTGAAATTTTTAAAATTTGTTTTTCTGCTCCTGTTAGACAATCTCATGAGAAACAATAGTTGTTTTGGCATTTTTTCGCTCCGATGAATATTTATTGCACAAATTCAATTAACGTGTAAAATAATTGACAACAAATATTTTCATCAATAACCAAAAAAACATTTTATGAATGACACAAAAGTAAAACTATTTTGAAAGTGCCAACTGAAATACACATTTTTGTAATGAACACTCTTCCTCTAAAGTTAATAACTTGCAAGATAACAAAACTTTTGTTATAAGTCATTTTATCACGTTACAACAAATATTCATTTTCCATTGAGCGAATCAGTGTTAGAGAAAAAATGTCCGTCGCAATTTTGGGCCACATTATCATTTAGTACAACTTCAAAGAATAAGTACACCAATTTTGACACCTTTATTAATTTTTCCAAAAGAGTTACACCAATTCAAAGTTAGCAAATTAAAAAATCATCCCAATTTGTATAAATGTATATGAAATGTATTTGTGAAGTAGTTAAGTATACTTTCTTGCAGAAATTTTTTCTCTAACACTAATTCGCTCAATGAAAAATGACTGTTTGTTGTAACGCGATAAAATGACTTATAAGAAAAGCTCTGTTATCTTGCAAATTATTAACTTTAGAGGAACACTGTTCATTACAAAAATATGTATTTCAGTTGGAATGAGCTCATGAGCTGCTCTAACAAGAGGAGAAAAACAAATTTTAAAAATTTCAAATTTTAAATGTTTAATGTAACGTTTATAAAAAAATAATTAATTGCGAATATCTCGAGAACGGCATATTTGCCAGAGTTCTGCTACACAGTTTTGGATTCTGGAGATCATTTTACATAAGAATAAAAAAAGATCGAATGGACCTCGCCGATCCGACGGAAATGGGGTTGGCGTCCGGACTACAGCAGGGGGGTGGGAATATAACAAAGATGTTACAAGGGTGAAGATTTCTATATGTTCTATATTCTATATGTTAGATTAAAAAATTTGAATCAAAATTTTCACTAGGTATGCAATATATGTCGAAACTATCCTCATACAATTTTTTGATTCGTTTAAAATTCAAAAAGTAAGAGCATTTTCAAATATGGAAACATAATTTTCCGTTACATTTTGGTTACATGGTTTTATTTTTCAAAAGCAATCGTCTGTATAACATACGTGATAAGAATGTGTTCGTTAATTCCAAAGGAGCTTTAACAAAAGCGAATTCACAATCATCAAATTAAAGTTGTTAACGCTTTGACCTTTAATTTTAAAAGGTCTGTGCACAAATGTGTGGAAAATACAAAGACCGAGCGCGTAGCGCGAGGTAAATCCATTATCGTGCGCGAAGCGCGAAAGGAATCTATTATTGAGCGCGAAGAGCGAGAACCTAATAGTAGCGCGCCCTAGGTGCATTCAAACTTGCCAGCAAAGCGAGCCGCGCGCGTAACGCGCAATGAGAATGTGCCCGCGCCATTACTTTGAAGTAGCACGTAAATAAGAAAAAAGATCTCTCCTTCTTCTGAGAGTAACTCCTACAACGGATATTCTGTCACATTTTATTGTAAATATGTATCAATGAAGTTTCTCATAAAGGCAGCAATGTATGCGATAGCAGACGATAAATCTTTCATTTTCAGCTGGAGATGATTGTGAAATAGAATAATAACTACCTCATTTGATCCTGGACATCTTTCTTTACATGAACCTGTAAAAGAACCTGAAAAAATAATCTTAACGGTTCCTGTGCATGAATTTGGCAAAAGAAATTGTACATGATCCTGAAAAGTAACCTGCAACGACAAAGAAACCTTTGAATAATACAGTACAAGTTTCTGTACATAGTGAATTGAGGGGCAGCGTCCTTTCAAAGGTTGTTTTCTTGATGCGGCTGCACTCGACCTGCACTCAGAAAACGCTTTATTTTCAAACCGCGGTCACTTTAGTTCGGAGAAGTTGTGTTCCGACCTCTCTCCCCGCACCCGTCCGACGAACTCAGAGCAGTAGAGACGGGGGGGATTTTCTGAATAAGTACGACATGGGAATGTCCGCATAGAAAATCACGATAATTGGCAGTGTCTTATTGTGTCTTGTACGTGTTGTGTGTGCCTGTTGCTTTTGTAAAGATGGAGTTTATGGGCTTACCATTCGAAATTGAATGCTTTGTTTAGAAGTGCTAACCCAAACATTTATAATTTAGTCAAAGCTTTGTTAGAATTCCAAACGAGGTCCTGCATAAAAATAAAAAGCAAGGGAAACAGGAGAAAAATAATATAGAAAAATATACGTAGAAAATGCTGCCAGTCCTAAACCTGGAAGAAGTGTGAAGGGAAATTTTGGGGAAAAAGGGGGACGCAGGGAATGAAGGAAGCCTCAATTCGTGAGGGAAAGAAGGCTCGCAGGGCGAAAGTCCCTGGCACTGATCCAAGCCCGCAATTCAAGAAATGCCCCCTGTGGATTTTGACCATAGACCGCAACTCGCGTGTAGCGGTTGGTGCAGGTTCCTCCGCAGGCTGATGTACAGTTCACTTCCATGTCCCGGGAGTTAAGGGGGGTCTTTTGTGTACTGTTTCCCTCTCCTCATCGCTCACTATCTCAAAAACGGCTACTGTAAGTACGATGTAAAAGCATAAAAAAACGCGTCAACAATACTTGCGTTACTCAATGGTATTTTAAAATATTTGTGCGCAAAGGCATTCTCATATTTGAAACAAATGCCGAACTCTATTGTTTCTTATATTCTATATGCAAAGTCATCTTTTACGTTCAACCTACAGGCATCAAGAGGAGGTTTCTACAAACCCATGGAGAGAAAAACTCTTCCCTCAGTTCGCGAAAGTAACACAACTTTATTCTTAGAAGTCACTTATTGTATGCGTCTTTATATAGAATTAGATTTTAACTTACTATAAAACTCCCAGTTGACAATTGGAGCTACACTAATTCCACAGTTAAAGACATCTTGGTCCGGGTAGGCTAATGCATGTGCAGCTACAAAACCGCCATAACTCCATCCCCAAATGGCAACGCGCCGCTTGTCGACGAAGTGCAATGAGTCTCGGAGATACCTGCCGTCAAGGATTTGAACTAAGATAATAAATTTAAGACATACTAGTAATTATATCTGTAAGTTATAAATTAAATTACTCTGTAACTTCCAGCTGATCGGCGACTTCTACTGTGCCCAGTCGGTGGTAAACTTCGTGCATCAATTCGTAACCTTGACCACCGCTACCTCTGCCGTCGATTTCGACGACTATCATATTTCTTTCACTTGCCAAGACAGTTCCCCAATCAATTTTGAACATGTCACTTACTGACTGCGAACCAGGTGCGCCATTTCTATTTTTTTTAACCAATAGTAATTATTAGATGCATAATTAAACCATATTACTTTTTTTAACTTTTATATTATATCTAATATATAACCGAAATCTGCATATTAACGGCTCCACTGTCATCCTATTGCTCCAAGTAATTTTTTGAAATTTTGAGTGTTTATGATACCATGAATAAAATATAAATACATCATTTTACGACAAGGCAATTCCGTACAGGATCCCCGCGGGATCTTTGCGAATAATCTTGACAGCATTAAAACACAAGTTCACCTGCACATTTCCTGATGCGGGAATTATGAAAGATATCTTGTCGCAGTTAAGTCCATGTAAAGAGTGGACCCGCTGACCAAGTCAGTCCTGAGATCGATATTTTTTATCCATATTCAAAAATAAAAGTTCAAATAACGTGGAAAAAATGTCGGAAGATAATAATAAATATAAAAGGACTGTTCGTGCAAGGCACAGAGTTGGGGGAAGAAAAAACTTTATTATTGAAAATAAGAATTATCAACCGATGAATTTAGGCTTCACAGCAGAAGTTTGATTTCTGGCATTCTTTGTCGATAAAGAAGCAATTCAAAAACACTTTTTTACAATTCTAAATATTTAGGACAAGAGGCACCTTCCTTCGTTCCTCGTATTTAGGGCCAGTTCCACCAACCTCGGTTAAATCATTGGTTAACTGACGGCCAGTCAAAATGAACGCTATACGCCATATTTAACCGTCGATTATCGGTTTAACCGAGGATCAACTTTTTAACCGAGGTTCGTGAAACCGGCCCTTAGTGTGCCAAATTTTCAGCACGATATATCATTCCGTGTGGACGTAAGTTGAGAAAAAAAGTACAGATATAGCTTCCAGTTTTATTCACGTTTGGACGTAGGAAGAAAGAAAAATTGGGGACTAGCTTCATCACGTGACTCGCTCCGTACATGGCCTTAAAACGGGATGCAAGTTTATCTATGGCTGCAGTAATAATGGAAATGTTGAAGTGCATACAAAAGTATAACTGTACTGACTTAGTAGTAATCAGTTAAAAATACTGATTAGGAAGGCTTTGTAATTCCATTACTAAGCCTTACTAAATAAATTAGCAGTTTTCCAGTAAAGATTGAAATGAGGATTCAATTATAATTTTTTTTGTTAGTGAGGCAACTGTATCCCAAATCATAAGAGTTTTATACCTTTGAATTAGGCATGTATCACTTAGGCCTTTTCAATCTTTATATAATGTATATACAGTTAAAAGTTTGTCATAAGGACAACCGCAGGATTTCGCTGGGAGCAGGTGCTAATCTGAAAAATTGCATCCGCTCGCAGCATTTTCTTGACAAGCAGGGATGCTTTTCAGGTTATTAACCAGTGAAACCTCGGCACCTCCAAGAGCGCCGATGATCAAGACGATAAGATTAACGAAACATTTCGGGTAGAGCCGTCTCAACTCCCTTATAAGTTCTTTATATCTCTCTTTCTTTTCATTCTCCTTGGCTATGATGTTTTTGTCAGCTGGTGCCGAAAATTCGATATAGAACATGGTTCGTTTCTCGAAATCAAGAAAAACTATTTCAGGTCTCGATTGCGCAATAGAAACAATTGTCGAGAATATGAAGTTCCAGCATATCCGACACTTCTTATTCTCGACAATTGACTCTATTTTCCCTAAGAGCGTTTAGCGAAGCGGTATTTCAGCTGATGCCGTAAGAGTGACAGAGATGGTAATAAAGCACTCTTAGTGCAGCATTGTGCACTTGGATGTAATAGTTCCCGCATGAGTTGGACAACTAGATAGTATGTGTCCTAGATGCTCGGGGTGTTCATGACACGCTCTGAAGCTATCATCGGGAATCTCTGGGCTCAAAATGTGGCGACGGCATATTAACGTGGAAATGACACCGTCTTGGCATGCCAAAATGAAACCCTCCGTGCCCGACTCCAATCGGGGTGATTTAAGGAAATCAAACCTTAGCTCATACGATATCGACAGATTCTCCACATTTCTGTGGAAGATGCCGTTCATCTTCTTCTCGAGGAGCTGTTCGGGGAAGTGCTTCTCCTGTGCTTTCTTAATCCAGGCCTTCAGGAGTGAGTATTTGAGATGGATAAGATTTGATGCACTTTGCTTATCCCTGATATTGAAGTCAAGGCCGAGTGTTTCAGCAGCCTTCTCCGCTGCTTTGTGGAGAAACGCCCCTTTGCCCACTTTTTCGTGTTTCCTGACCATTTTAAGAAGAGGATCTCGTCCATTTGCGACTATATGTGCTATACCTTAGGGGTTATTCCTTCGCGACCATCCCTGGACAATTGTCCGCGACTGCATATTAATTATTATTATAACTATATTCAGCAGAAGCAACTGACAACACGAGGAAGCGTTCGGTGGCTTTGGCATAGGCCCTTCGGTTCAATTCCTAATAAATCAAAACCGAATATAGATAATGTATATATACATATATAATTAAAAAATAAGGTTAAATAACAACCTGAGGGTGTCACTGGGAGCAACTGCCATCTAAAAATGACACCGGTTCCCAGGAGGACCACAGTAAATCACACTTATGGCCAAGTCTCACAACCTTGAGATGGGTGGTCACAGTACACGATGAAATCACAACGAAAGGCCGGCGAAACACTTGTGAGTTTTGAGGAAATGAAACGACCCATGGGTGACAGCTTTCTGCATCCATTTCGCAAGTGCCTCAGCATATTTTTGGCACGCGGGTATGGCTTTAAGGTTACGAATCAGTGATAGTTTCGCACCTCCGAGAGCACCTATCACAAGGAAAATTACTTGTACCGAATATTTTGGGTACGGTCTTCGCAGATCCCTTTTAAGGTCTTGATACCTCTCCTCCTTTTCTTTCACCTTGCCAGTGATGTTGTATTCGGACGGGGCCGAGAATTCGATCACGAATATAGTTCGTTTCTCGAAGTGTTGAAGAAGATTGTCAGGCCTCAAGTGTGCAAAGAAGACTGCTGTCCGATAATCGCAGTTCCAGAAAATTTGACACTTCTTGTTTTGTACAATTAACACTATCTCTTATTTAGCGATCAACAGTGCAGGATCGCGGCTAACACCGTGAGAGGGACTAATATGTTCAGTAGATTATAAAGGAATATGTAACTAAATTTGATTAGTATATTTGACCTATTCAGACACTATTCTGCACTGTTTCTCGATGCTGCATCCGCGAATGATCCT
>CAKNWU010285442.1:0-10319 GCA_932072015.1 Andricus quercustozae
GACGATAATACACATATACATATAAATTAAAAAGGTCAAAATCGAATAATTAATTGATACAGTGTCTAGGGTGAAATAAGAGGCAAATGAATCATTTTTAAATTTCAACTTCAAATAAAAATATCCATAAAATAGAAAGATTGCTTAGAAAAATTATTTTCTTTTGGGTTATTTATTATTTGTTCATAACTGAAAAGCCAAAGAAAAGTTGCAAATTTCAGAAATAAACCACTACTTTCTAGCATTAATAAAAAATAATAAAATGTTCAAACAAATGCTTTAATGAATTTCGTTAATTATATCCTCACTCTAGATTGTTTTACACGACAATAAATTTTGTAAATAAATATTGTTGTTATCTTTGATTGATTATTGCCTCGCTCAAACTGAAAAGATTGAAGAAATTTGAAAAATTCCGAAAAAACCGCGACTTTCTTACTCTCTACTAAGAGAAAATGGCTATATACAATAAATTATTTTTTAGATTCATTTAAACGTCTGCTTGCCAGTATAAAGTAATATTTTATGTACTAGAAATTATTTGTACCGAAAAAATACCCAAAAAATTATAATTAGCGCCGAAAACTCGCAAAATATAATTTTTCGCTGATGAGGTTTCTTGAGATCCTTTAAAACAGACTTATGGGGGTGAAATTTGAAAAGTAGCTTGACAAATGATGGATTATTCTGAAACCAAACTTTTTCCAATTAAAAAAGCTCAAGTATAAAACTTGCAAAAATCTGTCATTGCCATGAACACTGCGAGACTAAAATATCTAATTTTTTCATAAACTGTTTCAATTTTTCATAAACTGTCTTTCAGCTCAGGGAAAAACGTGTCTTGCATAGATAAAATTTTTGTTGGGAAAATACTTTGTTCAAATATAATTTCGGCGAATTTATAAAAGAAAAAATATTTGGAACCTTTAGTTGGAGAAAAGATCTAGATTTCTACAAAAATGTAATTTCGGAAAAATCAAAAAATCTGAGAGTAACAACATACAGCGATAATTAATCTTTTGTTAACATATCTGTATTAAACTTGGCACGTGGATGTTTGAAGGTCTAGAAAAAATTAAAAGCGTATAAAATTTGCTGACACTGTTCCATTAAATAATGTTATAAATTATACTCATGATCGTCAACACAAACACACACAGTTTCATCATGATTTTTTCACGGTCATCAAAAGCTTTAATGGCCTTATTATAATATCACATAGGTCAATTTTATTCGGATAGGGACCATTTTTTAAGAGAATTGTGCAAATTGTGTCATAAGTAATGATATTTTTTCAAGGTTTATGAATTCTCAAAAAACTATGCAAGATACGAAAAATATTGCTGAAAAAGTGTTCATCTCAAAAAGACCTACAATTTTTTCAGGATATTTTTTAATGAGATGCATACCTCTGGTTTAATTCATGAAAAATGACAATGAAAGTAAACAATAAAATGTACTTACACAATGCGTAGATTTTTTAAATTATATTATAATAAATAAAATAAATACTGTACTCATGTCCATTTAATTTAAAATTGTAAAAATAAAAGGAGATGAGGTTAAATTTAAAGTAACTTTTTGAGGGAACTAGAAATTAATTCTTTCAGTAACGCAACCGTAAAAAGTTGCATATAGAAATAGTTACTTACTCAACCTGTCATCACGGTAGTTCCAGACTAGTGGGTGCCCCACAACCGTCGTCGGCGGGTGCCCCACAACCATCATCGGATCTTGCCCTTGTGAGGGCGGCCGACGATTTCTATTGTGTGAGTTACCTTGCGAACTTAATTCTGTAAGAACAAATAGCAATGGATGAATTTTTAATTCCTGATGCACTGTCAAGGAGAGGTCACAAGATGCGATACACTGATTCGATCGGGGATTTAGAGGATGAAAGAACATCCAAGTCCATTAGATACGTATTTTTTCTTTTGATCTAATGTGCCTTATAGTTTCCGAGATATCGAGTTTTTCGATTTAAGATTGAGTGCTCGACACACCACCGAAACTAAGGCTGATTGAATAAAATGAAAAAATGCGTATGTAATGAATTTTGACGTGTTTTCATTCTGTGAAGCCCTGATAAAATCAGCGTTCTGTATCTAGCGACCTCTCATTGTCAGCAAAAAATGTTGCTTTCTTCTACACTCAATCAATAAAAATGTCTTTGTAAATTAAAAATTCTAAAAAGATCATTAAAACTGAATCTTTTGAGTCATTAAGTTTCAATTTACAAAACTAAACACGTTGATTTTAATAATTCTGCGAATGAATTGAAAAAATTGTCACTTGTTAGTTGGTTTCACAATACTTACTCATAGCATTGAAAATAACGACCAGGATGAAGATCAAAGTAAAAGGAATCCCCATTTTTTCAGAAGGCAAGAAAAAAGATGAACGCAAAACTTGTAGAACAGCGTTACTAATGAATTTTCTTATATTTCGTGTATATGTACTATTCCAATATTTGACTTTTCCCCTGCCTGAGCATAAATCGTAAACAGATTATTTTTGCGTCATTGTGACACACAAACAGTTTATAAGTATCACTCTATGTATACAATTCGCATCATTAAGTATAGACTTTTGTTGTGAAGAACATTAATAAATTTTCATTTAGATTACCAAACTCAAGAAATCTTTTCTCAAATATTTTTAAGCGGTATTTTTCTATTTAGTTAAAATTAATTTATGAAATGGAGAAAATTTATTTACAATACAATATTTCTTCATCTATATATATATATATATATATTATAGTTTAGTTTCTGATACCAATTTCTGAAATTTTCTAAATTTTAGCTTAGGGGTCGTCCATATATTACGTAATCCATTTTTCTTTTGTTTATATCGTTGTGTCATTCTCAACTTCACAGCAATCCTCTTTTCGTCTTTATTTAAACAAAAGAAAAACTGATTACGTAATATATGGACGATCCCTTAGTATTTTTACAATGCTTTAAAACCATTTATGTGAAATTGGTAATATCTATTGGTAATCTTCCTAGATGTTAAATATTCTAACAAAATTTTACTAAACAACGAAAAATTCGAGTATTACAGAATTCAAAAATTTTTAAAGGTGGAAATTTTTTTATCGAGTGAGCTGTAAACATTTTATCGTATTATATCAACTAAATATTACTCCGTATAAAAAAAAATTCGGTTTACATGGCCTGTTATTACTGTCAATACTGTGATAAAAATTCTTTAGAATTGCGAATTTAAAGATTTTAATTTTTTAATTCCAATAGCCTGGAAAAATATTTAATAACCAGGAAAAGACCAGAAGCTACCCCAAAATATTTATATTGATAATTGGAATGCTAAGAAAAAACTTTATTATAGTGACGCTATATTTTGCCAATGAATTTTGGCCTGTTAAACTTGAAAATCGCATTAAAATTTTTTATGGATTGGTTTTCGAAATTTTGTATGTTTATTTTCGACTGAAATAATAACTTTTTTAAATATTTCGGTTCAGTGCACCTCTACTACCAAATTGATCAGCGAAAATGACAAACAGATTTGTACTTTCTAATATGAGATATCGTTCAAAGAGTAAAGCTATCATGAATTTTTTTTTTCAAAATTCATATTATATTTCAAAAAGCAATCCATACAAATTTGTTTCAATCCGATTTTCAAGTTTAGCAGGCCAAAATGCATTAGAAAAATATAGCGGTACTAAATTTACAAAATGATTGTAAACTACTGTTATCGTAATTTCTACCTATTATGAACTTTTATCTTCTTCAAATTTTGTAGGATTCTGATTTAAAATTATAAAGTTTCAAATGCATAAGTCTAAAGTAGTTTAATTATTGAGTCAATAAATCTAATGGCATTTTCCAGTTTTGGAAGCTTAAATTTCAAAATTTCTTTTTTTATAATTTTGACCATTCTCTTATCTTTTCCATACCAAAAGATATTGGTCGGTAATTATGAATTCATGAAAATGGACTTGAAATGGATTTTTTGAGGAGACCGTCTGATATTATAATTTTGCAATTTCCTCAATGTCAATTAAAATCCATTAATAAAGGTAATAATCTCATTTTTCAACCCCTAGTTTCTTAAATGAAGAAATCTATCCTGTTCTTGAAGACCAAAAAAAAACAGTTTTTTTCTTTTAATTGAAAAATTGAAAATTTTTACAGTAATTACCCTCAGATTAATAGCGTTTAAAAGTAAACAATTTTGATTTCGTAATATCAGATAATTTCTAGAAGTTTAAAATTCAACGATTTTTTTTATCATGAACTGTAAATGTAAGTTTTACAAATGTGAGTAACAATATTTGAATAACAAGTGTCTATCGTTATCTTCTACGGATCAACGAATAAATATCTGTAAACATTCGCGAGGACAGATAAGATCTCCAGATACGTAAAAAATTTGAATGCGTTGAAATATTAAAATTACGAAAATCAGATTATTTTCAAACATATTTTGCCAACTGGAATTAATCATTTATTAAACAATTTAAGTTGTACTAGAAATATTTAGAACTCTTTGAATTTAAAAATACTGTTACGTCATTGATTACATAATTTATCTGATGATACCGAAATGGTATTATTAATAATTATAATATTCAAGGTACTGCATACATAAATTTTTTTCATTCAGATGCAACCACCAGCTAACTTCACTTCGTTAAGTGCTGAGGGGAAAACAATGGAACAATATGCATTGGGACAAAACTTAATTTTTGTAATATCTTCGTAATGAATACTAATTATTATCATTTTATTACTTTATTAGAAGTTATTCAATAGGTATTTAGTATGCAGTAAATAGGTATTTTAAGTATCCCATGCAAAAATTTATTAACGGAGATAGTGATTTGCATTCTTATTTAAAAATGTATGCAGATTTTTCGTTTCTGGATGAATTCTCCCATGTAAATACCATGGAAAATTTCAAGGCCAATGTTTATTGGGTATTAACCGATTTGGCCAAAATTTTGGGTATTTTTTTTTGAAAGAAGAACGAATGCCGCCATTGTGAGCAAACGAACGAAAAACACTATGTTTAAGCTAAAAATAAATAGGAACTGGAAATAAAGAAATAAAATACCGTGAAACTAAGATGTTGGCATTTATTGAACTGAATTAGCAATTACAAGATATTTTAAAAAAGAAACGCTACATAATAATAATAATGAATAATGATGTTTGGATTCTGAGAAATCAAGGGTGACGCAAAATATACGATATTCAAGGTTTCAATAAAATATTAATTTAAAACATTTGTTTACAAATTCTAAATTCTACATGAGGTATACATAATATGGAGATTATTTCTAATAAATGGCAGGAAGATTAAATTAAATTCTTAGCTGAATTCAAAATAAGCTTACTGTAGAAATGGATCATGAAATACTAATTTTCGATTTCCGAGAATTGGTTTCCGGGCATATTCTTCGAAAACCATGGAATTAGGATTTCAGTCGTGTTTGTAGAGGAAAATTATCTTCCTCATAATTTGGTATATATCCATATCCGAGAAATATCCCACAGATATCGAGATTTTCGCCCTGATAGGATATATCGTTCGCCATATCGTGACGTCCTAAACAGGTCTATAATACAAAGGATCTAAAAGGTTCCCCACGTTGACTTCCGGTAATCGCTCTGCTGCATATTTTGAAGAAAAGACTTCGGGGGTTCCTTGTATAGTTATAAAAATGCGCCCTTTATAATCATCATCATTACGTGGAATAGTAAGATCCCATCGATGGAACTCTCGAGCTACAAACTTTTCCTCTCGCGCTAAACGCATAAAAGCTATTACTGGAAAATGTTCATGAGGAAGAAAATCAGGTTTCAGGTAGAGATTTGTGAGGCTTAATTTATCTGACCAAACATGGACTTCCATTCCCACATCTATCATAACGTCATAGTGGTCGAAATCTTGAGGGGTATGATGATCCGGTTTTAGCCAGAGTACACGTCCACCGTTGACAAAATTGGTCCATCTGAGGTTGTCTCCAAGAATAGAGCCATCGCCCATTTCGAATATTATGGTATTCATACGCATAGCTGGAAAGTGTTCTTTACCTAATTTTGAAGGGAAAAAATTGACATTATTTAGGACATCTATTAAAGTTTCAAGAAAAAAATGTTTTAAAATTCAAATTATTATCAGAAAAAAAGATCACTCTCCTCTGAGCAGAGGTGCTATGAGGTGGTCAGAGCACCTGACCGGAAATCAGTTGATCTGGTGTTCGAATCCCAGTGGAGTGAGAGGAGAGTGATCTTTTTTCCGATAATAATTTGAATTTTAATAAACTTTAATTTATATCTCCATCTAGTCTGAAAAAGACGAAATAATTTGTCTGTATTAAGAGAAGTTAACTTTGATCGATATTGTAGATTTCTGTTGTCTGCAGTACGTGTGGCCAGGATTCTCAACCGATTGAAAAAATTACTATATCTGATGATAATACAGATTCCTACTTAAAAAAATGTTTATAAAGGTTTGTTAATCATTATGCAACATGATAAAGTAGACACCGTCTTATTAGGTGATTTTTAACTCTTCTAGTGACGATGAAAAAACAAATTTGTCAAGTAGAAATAAGTGATGAATGGTTTTTGAGTATATATACTACCTGCTGTGTTGATTTTTAACTTTCCTAATGGCCATTTTGAAAATTAAAAAAAAAATCATTAATGTAAAAGTGATTTTTTTCTTTAGAATTTATTTTGAAAATTTTCCTCGTCGAGTATCAGAGATTTAATCTTTTCATTTTCAAATGAAAAAGTACTGTTCTTAATATTTAGACATTATTTTAAGTTTAGACGTTTTAAATTCAACAATTTGTAATTTTTCAATTATCTAACAATGAAAAAACATTTAACTGCGGAAGATACCAATTTTTATTTTTTATTTGGTAGGCTTTAAAATTGCTTGTAGAAAACAAGTGTAAACATTTATGGATACAGTTTATGATCATGAAATACTTCAAAAAATTTACATTTTATTAAGGCGCAGAACAATAGAGTTTATTAATCAATTCCAAATTAAAAGCACTTTTCAGAATCTTCCTGCCATACTTTTTCACATAATTTTGTTTTCGATTATGCAAAATTTGTGTTTCCAAATAATCGTAATGTACCTATACATTCAACTTTTTAAACTAAACAAAAATATTGGCTGCTTAAAAAAATACTTCGATTATATTGTAAATGCTTTAAAAAGGAATATTTTCAGTCATAAGAATATTTGTGATAAAATCAAGTTTTCGAGAAAAATAAGAAGAATCAGTTTTTATGACTTGCTGTCACGATTTTTCTTCGTTTTTCTCTCAATTGAAACACTGTGTATGGAAAATCAGAAACTAAGATGTCCCAGTGCTTATGGCAATAAATTTTTTTAAATACTTAGATTTAAATTTTTTTAATGGAAAAATGTAATCAAATATTATAAATTCTTACTCTAGAATTTTCTAATTTTCCAAATTATTTATTGGAAACTGCTAAAATTAAAATGAAAAACTTAAATATGATATGGTTTCAAAGTGACTTCGTGAATGCATAGAGTTAAAATTTACAAAAAAATAAAAAAGGAAATATTTTCACCTTGAAACTATTGTAAAGCGTCATAGTTAAATATTTTAAAGTTAATGGCGTGTAAAATTAATAATTTTTAATTGAAACTTTCAACATTATATGTCTGTATTCAAATTTCAATCATTTCGAATTAAAATATTCAAAATGAGACATTCTCATTCTTAGATCACCATTTTTTTTCTTCTTTGACTTCGAATCGCTGTTATTTCAGTTTGTAGAAAACAATTTTTTTCTTTGCGGACATCGAAACAAAGATGCAAATACATAATTAGGGTGTGTTTCAAATTTTTTTTCTATTTAACCGCTATAGGTATATTTTATAAGGTCCCAAAACTACCCCATAAGTCTTAATGATTTCTTCAAAAAATTCATTATTGTTTATGATAGTTTGATTTCAGAATAGAATTAGAAAGTTGCGGTTGTTTTCTGAAGTTTTGAACATGCTTTTACCTTTTCAGTTAGAGTGAGCCAATAAACAATTAAGGTTACAAAAATAATTATTTAAACAATGTTTCATCCTTTCCAATAATATTTTCTGAGCATAAGGCTAGAAAGTTACTGTTTTTTCTGAAAATTTGCACTTTTTGTCCACTTTTTACGTAGTGAGGTAATAATGAATTCTAGCTGACATAATTATTTAAACATTCTATTATTGTATTTCACTATTTTCTATTAGAGAAATGCTAAAATTGTCGTGTTTTTCTGAAATTCGTCAACATTTCTTCTACTTTTTGGTTAGGAACAAATAATAAATGAACATCAGCAATAAAAATTCTTCAAATATTGTTCCATTTTTTTCGAAACACGGTTTTTATACTTTGTTGCTATTGTCATAAAATGTCATAAATTTTGTTTCGAACTACAGCACAAAGTCTATTCCAGAGCATAAAATAAAAATTTGAAACTGCCCACTCTTCAATATTAGCCACCCCCATCCCTTCTCCTGAATAAAAAAAGTTGTCATCGATGACAAAAACCATATACATATAAATTAAAAAGGTCACAATCAAATAATTGATTGATACAGTGTCTATTCTGAAATAAGAGGTAAATTAATAATTTCAAAATTTTAATTTCAGAAAAAAATATCCACAAGATTAGGATATTGCTTAGCGAAATGATTATCTTTTGGTGAATTTATTATTTTCTCATAACTGAGAAGCCAAAGAAAAGTTGCAAATTGCAGAAGTAAACCACAACTTTCTAGCACTAACAAAACATAATAAATCGTTCAAACAAATACTTTGATAAATTGCATTAATTGCATTATGCGCAATCAAATTTCCTATAAGAATATGCAATTTGAGAATTAAAATTCGAAACTTATTTTAAAAGTAAGTCTGTATAAGGCTTTGAAAACTATGTCATTTCCATGAACACTGGGAGACTTAAATATCTGATGTTTTCATCATCTGTTTCAATTTTTCATAAACTGCCTTTCAGTTCATAGTGTCATAGCATACAGTGAATACTCTTTTCAAATATAATTCCGGCGAATTTAGAAAAACAAAAGTATTTTGAACCTTTAGTTAGAGAAAAAGATCTAAATTTGTACCAGAATATATTTTCGGAAAAATAAAAAAATCTGAAAGTGACAACATACAGCGATAATTAATCTTTTGATAACATATCGGCATTAAACTTGGTACGTGGATGTTTGAAGGTCTAGCAAACATTTGAGAGCGAGCTTACCGAACTTTGTTACACTTTCCCAGTAAATAATCTAATAAATTATACTTATGATCGTCAAAACACACATGCAAACACACCCAAAAGTTTCATTATGATTTCTTCACCTTCATCAAAAACGTTAATGACCGTATTACAATATTGCATAGGTCAAGTTTATTCGGATAGGAACAATTTTTGAAGGGAATTTTGCAAATTGTGTCATCAGTAATCATATGTTTTTAAGATATACGAATTCTGAAAAATCTTCAAAGATGGGAGGCATCCATATATTATTGAAAATAAAAAGTTCCGTTTTCTGGTCAAACGATTGTAGGGATTAATTAAGTCAACCTGATTTCAGGTAGAATACTAAATGCAATTTATTCTTAAGATTAGAGATACATATCAAAATGTAAATAACTTGAGACGTCAAACTATGCAGAACACGAAAAATGTTGCTGAAAAATTGTTCATCTCAAAAAGATCTACAATTTTTTAAGAATATTATGATAAAGAAAATAAATACTACTTCCATGTCCATTTAATCAAAAAATTTAAAAATTAAGGGGGATGGGGTTACTTACTCAACTTATTACGGTAGTTCCAGACTCGTGGGAGCCCCGCAACCGACGTCTGCGGACGGTGATTTCTACTTGGTGAGCTGCTCTGCGAACTCAATTCTGTAAGATTAAATAGCAATGGATCAATTTTTTATTCCTAATACACTGGCAAGGACCGGTCACAAGAAACGAAATGCTCATTTGACCGGGCCGACTGAATGGAAAGAAAAAATAGGTATCTAATGAATTTCGATGTATTTACATTTTATAAAGCCGCGATCAAATTAGCGTCCCGCATCTCGACATTCAATAAATAAAATCGTTCAAGGGCAGATATCTTATTGATTGAAATGTGTGTTCTATGGAAGTTAGAGCATCACTGTTCGGTTCCAGGTTTGGAAAAGAAATAATTTCATCTTTCTCCTTTCTAATCGTAGACAAAGTGTTTGGTGTAATCCCGAATGCTGCTGCAATGTCTTTTTTCTTCTTCATACCTTTTTCGACT
>CAKNWU010285448.1:0-10614 GCA_932072015.1 Andricus quercustozae
ATCACAATTAGCACTAAAAACTCGCAACATCTCATTTTTCACCTATTAGGGTTTCCTGGGACGCTGTAAAAAAGACTGATTGAGTAAAATTTAAAAACTAATCTTTGATTGGTATTGTAAGGCTAGTTGTGAAGAGAAATGTTCAGGGTTGGCAGGATATACCTATAACTGACGATTCTGAATAAAACTTACCAAAACGTATTTTTAGGGTTTTCTAGCCCGGGCAGAAACCCTTACAGTTTCGGTCGAGTGTTCATTCGTACGTCCGCCGTGCTTTTTTACATAACCGACTTTACATAATGTACCCTAGCCGAATTCATCCCATACCCTAATCGACTTACCCTGTAAACTTGCCGTATTGACCCTGTAACCTAGACGATTTTTCCGATACCCTACAATGAAGAAAATAGTTGGTTGGGACAACTACTAAAGTCGTAGGCCAACTACATTAGTTTGTAATATATGCCGCTGCTATTTAACTGGTTGGGGCTACTACTTTTATTCTCAAGATTGGTAGTAGTTGTCCTTACTACTTTACTTGTTGTCGCGTCAACTTTATTTGGTACATACTATTTTCAGGCAGTTGTACTTACTACTTCAATTAGTGAGTCCTACTATTAAAATAGTTAGTCTTACAAATAAACTAGTTGATCACACTACTTAACGTAGTAATCCTCACTATTACTATTTAAATAAGTAGTCATTATTATATTAAAAATAGAAAGTTTCACTATCAAAATTACTGGTTCGTAGACTACTGCGAAGGTATTACTTATAAATATTGAAATTATAGTAGATTTTACTATAACATCTCATCAGTGGACACAGGAGGTCCTGATAAGACTTCATGTCAAAATAGACCGACATGCCCATTGGGATGTTAATCAAAAAATACTATAATTTAATTATTTAAAAGTACATACTTGCAGTAGTAAGAAACAGTAATTTTGAGAGTAATACAAAAATGATAAAGTAGAAGGTAATGAAGTGTTGTTTTATATATTAAATAATAAATATTAAGCAACAATTTCACTCACAAACTAAAAATCCTAAAAATGGAATAACTAAAATTGTAACAATCAAATTTTCAACAATTCATTTTCGTCTATTAAAAAATTTAGATCAACACGATAGTGTTCATGGTCTTCACTACTGAACAATTCACAAAAAGGTTAAGATGAAAATGGCTACGATCGAGAACATAACGTGATATTTCGGTGCGAATGTTGGCAGCACTGCTCAGGTTTCAGTTCTGCCAATGTCACCAAGGAGAGATACTTGTAACTTTTGCTACTTTTATTTCTTCGCAAATAACTTGGTGGTAAATGTGGCTACTTAATTTGTTGTGTATAGAATTACTATCTTTACTAATATAACCTACGAAGGATTACTAACCGCGAATTTTTGCCGCACTAACTGGTTACTTACTTTTACCGTCGAAGTAGATGTCGCAGCTAATACCATCCCTACTAGTAAAGACTTTCTTGTCACAACTAACCATTTTTTTCAGTGTAGCTTAATGTGTGTCAAAATTCAATGTTATGTTAATTATTATGAATTATATTTTATTACGTCTTAGATTTATAAATATTAGGAGCATGCGACAGATTGTCAAGTGACACATTAAATGTTTTATATTCGTCGGCTTGATTATTTAAAATATAAATATTGTCTCTAAATTTTAAGAAATGTTTCAAAATATATAAGGGCACGTTTATCGGGCCCATTTAATTTGTTATTTAATTTAAATAAAACAATTTTATTAATTCTTAATTTGAAATGTAACTGAGAACAGGGCTTCATAGCCCTATAGCTAAAACAGAATTAATAAAATTGTATTATTTAAACAAAATGAAATTTTAAATAGGCCAGGCAAACATGACTTTATATATGTTGAAATATTTCCAAAAATCTTAGCACAATATATTTATTTTTTTTAATTATAAACCCGCCGAATATAATAATATGTAATAATTGGTCGCGTGACATGCTGTCATATAACCTTCAAGCCTAGATCCATTGAATTCAATTGCAAATGACGTAGTTAAATATTTGGATATATATAAATTAAGAAAAATGGATTATACCGTTTATGATTTAAGATTGTCAAATTTTAAATAGCAATCTATAGATATTAAGCAGTATAATTTGGATTTTACATTTGAAAATCCAGGATTATTAAAGTTAATATCTCCATTTTGCGGCTAAATATCTTTAGATTGGTATCCCATATTCCAAAATCCAAGATCGTGAGCGGTATAATCCATTTTTTAAGTTTGATGTACCATTTTTATTGAATGCTCTGTGTATTCATTGAATATTGATTTTCTATAGGATAGTGGACCAAATTCTCAGCTCATTGTTACGGCTGATAAAAGTTTCGCCAAGTTTGTATCGCAATTGGGGAAGCGATTCGCTACGTCAGTTGGAAAATTGGAGAAGTTTCCATGTCCTATTGGGGTTTCCGCCGGATTTTGAATGCACGTGTGGTGATTTTCAAAATATTCATATGGGTCTAACTGTGGCGTGAAATTTATGCTAGATACATCTTTTACATGTAATGCTGAGTGTTTCGCGGCTCAACGGCTATTAGTATTTCGAGTGACACATATTTACACATAAAGTATATAGCATTAGGATCCGAATTGTATCATTAATGCAGTGAAATAAAATCTTGAATTTTACTCTACGAAATAAATGAGGAAAGGCTATATGTATTTAACAACAATTTAAACAAGATATTTTTTCATTAACATTTTTCAATTCAAATTACCTTCCAAATTGAAAAATACGCAGAACTTTAACGTTTCAATGCTAAAATCTGCCATTAGTTCGTAATAAATACAAATTTAAGAAATTCTGAATTTAGTACTTTCAATGTAAAGCAGTTTTAAGTTAAAAGGGGCTGTTTAAAAACTGCGGCTATTTTAAAAACTTTTGCCACCCCTCCTCTTCTTCGCTACACATCATCACACCAAGCTTGAGCCCCCCAGGGCGACGTCCTGGGGGTTTATCAAGTTTCATCAAATTTCATTTAATCGAATCTCATTTGATATACGCCTAAAATAAAACCAAAATATACAAGTGAGTGACTCACTCGGTGAGGAAGGCAGTAATGTCGGGGAGGGGGTATAGCTTTTTAGATTGATCCAGAATTCCCATGTTATTTATTTAAATAACACGTTTGTTCCGAGATACTGCTCAGACTATTTTCTAGCGATCACCCCAAGAGAAGAGCCTCACAAAGTCATCATGTAAAGCTCCCAACTTGGGCCCAGTAGCACTCAAGGTCTTTTGTTTTAGGCGTCATTCACTCCACTGACACTCTTTTTATAAACTAGCTGTCGCCACACTTTTCTGTTCTGGCATACATCTCTAGCTTCCTTCACGTCAATGCATTTCTTCATGCAAGCTCTTGTGTTTCTATGGCTTCTTATGTCTCTTCGAATTAGGGTCTCATTCATAAATTCTCACCATTCTTCCCGCGGTATGCCTCTGAGCACACTGCCATTTACTTTACCTTGATACACTTGTTTCGTTCGTCGTTCATCTTTTATTCTCTCAACGTGCCCAAACCATCTTAAAGAATTTCGTTCAAATATGTCAACTAGTGTCTCCTCTACACTACATTCTTTGTGGATTATCTCATTACTGACTTTGTCCTTTAGCGTTTTTCGGCATATCATGCTGAGGAATTTCATGTTAATCGCGTTAATTTTTCTCTTAGCCTTTTCTTGATAGGTCCAGGTCTCGTTATCGTACAGCACAGTCTGTATACAAATAAAATTATGTATTGCCTTTTTAGCTGTACTTGATGTATTTTTACATCTGATAATGGGTCCTGCTCTCCCGATAACCTTCTCACCCTCGTTTATACGCCTATCTAACTCCTCATCTATCTTTCCGTCAATAGTGAATAGGCTACATAATTTTTGTTTTATTTATGTTAATTTTGAGGCCCATGTCCTACATGCTTGTATCCAGTTTGCTCAACATTCTTCACAAGTCTTCGATTGACTCTGCCATAACAACGTTGTCATCTGCAAACGCTAACCCACGTGCCTTCACTGTCCCGAGATCTACGCCTTTTTCTTCGAAGAGGGTCATTCTTAGACACTTGTCCATAAATATAATAAATAGCCATGAGGACATAAGGCATCCTTGTCCAACACCTTCTATAATATCGAACCAGTCCATCAGTTTCCCATTAACTCTTACACTCGCTTTGCTAACTGTACATATCCTTTTTATTGCTTGTAGGAGCCACCCATTGACTTCATACTCTTTCAGGACTTCCCAAAGTTCAGTCCTATCCATCTTGTCAAACGCTTTTTCTAGGTCAACAAATGGGCACAAAAACTTTTTTCCTTACTCTCAAACTTCTTTCCGTAATCTGTCTTAAGCTAAATATTTGATCCGTACATGATCTTCCTGGCATATATCCACTTTGGACTTCCCATATATTTTCTTCTGTTATTTTCATTACCCTACGAATAAGTATTTTTGAATATATTTTACTTACGGTACTTAATAAGCTGATACCTCTGTAATTATTGCAGCTACTTTTATCTCCATTTACTTTGTGTATTGGTAAGATAATCGCTTTTCCCACTCATCTGGAACTTCTCTTATCTCGATACATACATTTATTAATTCGCAAAACCTGTGAGGCATGTAGTCGCCACCGTATTTAAGCTTTTCAGCGTTAATACTGTCAACACGAGCAGCCTTACCATTTTTTAATTTCTTAATTATATCCCTAACCTCAGAGGCACAGATTCTCAATGGAGTTTTCTAACATATCCTGTTCTATATCGTCTAGTATCCCATCTGTATCATATAGCATTTCACCCTTGCTATTTCTCATTCTGACTAACTCTGTACTTTTACCTCCCTTCATATTGATCAGCTTCCTCATATAAAACAGTTTCTTGATTCCTTCAAAGTTGCTTTGCATTTTCTTCTTTTCTTCTGATCATATTCAAGTCCATTTCGCTCCTCATAGCTAAGGCATTTGATTTTTAACTTTCTTTTATGCGCTTCTTTCTTTTCTTGGTCGGCTCCTTGGATTTCATCATTCCACCATGCATCACAAGACATTCTTCCTACAACCGCAGTACCACACACTTTAGTCGCGCTCATAACAATGACATCCTGGATCATAGCCGATGCACCCTCTATATTTTTATTATCTATTAGCGGCTCCCAAGTTGCCTTATCTATGCGTTCGCTTATCTTATACTTCAAATCTATTCGCACTTCCGGTTTCTGTAAATGCTCAATCTTGATTCGCGTTTCTTTCGTTTTTTTTGGTTCTCTTGCTTCTCCATCCCTGACCTAAGTTTATTTTGGAGACTAGAAGGTAATGATCAGTATTGCATTCAGAACCCCTTATGAACCTTTTATCTTTTACTGGCTCTCTAAGTCTTTTGTCCACAACAATGAAGTTAATTATTATACTGTGAATATCTCCTCTACACCGGTTGTAAATGTGGATCATTTTATGTCTAAACCAACTATTTGTAATAAATAGGCCTTTTTCTAAGCATAAGATAATTAATCTTTTTCATGATCATTAGTTCTTGGATCCCCAAAATTACCTAGCACCCTTTCTTTACCCTGAAGTTGAACGCCAACCCATCAATTCATATTTCCTAGTAGAATGATTCTTTCACCAATGTCACAAGTACTTATTGTATCATATAAGTGTCCCAGAAGGCGTCTTTTACTTTGCTCGGACCACCAACTGGGACGAAGCACGCTATTAAAATTAATCTTCTGATTTCTACTTTCATTCTGACCCAAAAAAACCTGTAAGATACAAATCCTTGAATCCTGAGATGCTGCCTTGCTCTTTCATTCATAATCAAACGATCCATTGACTACCATGTGATTCACTATCTACTCCTGACCATAATTCAAGTCCACCTTCCAACACTCCATTTTCTATGTCTTTAATGTCGCATTCCTTTTTCTTTGTTTCAGGTAAATATAAAATATCGAGCTTCCTTACGTGCATAGTTTCTTGTAATTCTTTCACCTTAAGCTCATTCAACCCTCTAGCATTTCAAACACCCAGTCTCCATTCATAGCCTGAAACTTGACCTTTACTTTTACCGGGTGCATGCCTTTCGTCCATCAAAGTTTTAGTCCATTCCGAGGATATTTTACAGTTTGTTTTATTCATTGTTTAATGAGTACGCCTAACTACCACCCCAACTACAACATTTTGCGAGTCGAAATCATGTCCAGATTAAGTAGTTAGTCGTCGCATGGTTGAGTGTAGTTATAATTTCAGTCCCTCCAAACTTCGGTTAATGGCGGGGGAGTGCGGGGACAGAACTGGAACCGAGAGAGTCATAGTTGCCTGTTGTTTTATACTATGAATTTCACCAGCCTTCAGCAGTGTAGTATTAGAAGGGAGTACATATGGCCTCATCTGCCCATTCTCCGCCCTTAGTTATACATTTTACGTTTTCGTCTACTTGAAGCACAAATCTTTAAATATAAATGTTATAGTTAAATTTTTGAAGAAAAAAAAACGCATTCTCAAACCAAAATAGTTCAATTTTCGAATTTTCAACCAAATGCACGAACATAATAATGCCTCGGCGCATAATGAGGGTCTTTACGCTGCGAGCATTGTAAGAGAGTCGGGTGAAGATCCGGATTGTGCGCATTGGCGCACATACGATTTTATTTGACGACGGTGTATTTACAAGTTTTGTTGCGACAGTGTAGGGTATTGCAATATTGTATATTACGATACAGCGCAATGTGATGTGAAGAGTGATCTCTGTTGGATCCTAATGTACAACATTACGACTCAACGCTGTCGCATAAAAACGCGTAAATGCACCGACGTCACATAAAGTGTTTTATCGTAATTTAATTTATGATATAAAACCACCCCGACAAGCAAAATAGTTCAATTTTCAATGATATCATGAAAATGGTAAATCACCCGAAGTTTAAAATCTGATATTACATTTCTCGGCAAAATAAATAGTAATTAAGTACTCATCTTGGAAAAGCTGTCTGAATTATTTTACTTTCATTCGAACTTTTACTTCAATGATTCTTCTCAATTTGTAAGTGGCACTTTTATTTTCGCGTGTTATCCGTTTTTGATTGCAAATGAATTAAACTGTGCATGCACGGAAACATAATTGAAAAATAATAGCGCAAAAATAGACCAGATTATTGGGAAATTTATATTTTATTTTTAAGGATTTATAGTTTATTTCTTTTGAGATTGACAGAGAGCGGGTCTTTATTCTTTGAGGGTGCGCTAGTGACTATTTTTAAAGCTGCTTATTTGATAATTCGATAGAGTCAATTTTCTTGTTACATTTTGTTGTTAAAAAATCATAAATCCTTTTAAATCTTTTCAAATCTGTTGAAGTTGTTAAAAATAGGGGAGACCGGGGCTAGTTGGGACACGGGGCTAGTTGGGACGAAGCGAATTTTAATACTAATATTGAATATATCGCCCCATATGTATTTTCAAGAGTGGTGAGTAACTTCTTATTTTCTTGGGGTTTTTGTTAAATCGTCCTCGAATATTTTTTTTATTTTTTAAACGAATATGAACATGAATAGAGCATATCAACAGCTGCGAGAATTCGTTGGAGAATTTTTCTGAACGTTCAATTTTGGAATTCTTTGCAAATTTTGTTTACCAAAAATGCGATCGGGGTATGTTGGGACAGATTATCGCAGGGCAAGCTGGGACAATTAAACGATTTAACGTATTTAGTGTAGTGCTAGGCATAGCCTGTAGGTTTATGTTATTGCCCAAACTTTTGCTTAAACTTGGAATTTTTCCTGTCTACACCGAAAATCTAGGAAGATGAAATCTGAATATGATATAAAGTGACTCGATAAGCTTTCTTCGTAATTAAAAAAAGAAGTCAAATGTCTTTAAAAGTGATTGTTCCAACTTTTTTTTTTTTGAAAAACAACTACAGATTTTCTAAATTGGCATTGTTTTATTTGGAAATACCTTCAATGATTTAAAATTCTTTGAAATACTGTGAAATTCCTGAATTCATGTGAAAAAATTCGTTGAAAAGTATTAAAATATTATAAAACTCCGTGAAATTCTAATAAACCTGATATTTTCTGAAATCTAAATTCGTTTAAATAAAATTAACAGGTATCATATTGAATTCAAGATAGAACGTTTACGATTTAATGTGGAAATTCATTGCATTTTCAACAAAATAGTTGCATTTTTAACTAAAAAAAGTTAATTTAACACCAAAGGAGCTCAATTTTTAACGAAAGAGTTGTGTTTTTAAGCTAAAAAGTCTGATGCTTTAGAAAACAATCGACTTTCAAACCAGAAAGGATACATTTTTAAAATAAAAAGAAACGTTAATTTTAGACCAAACAAGCAAGTGGCTGAACTTTCTAACGCAAGACAGGAATTTTCTACAGAATAGTTGAATTTTTAACCAAATTCTTGATTTTTCAACCTGCAGAGATGAATTGTCAATCAAATGGTCGAATTAAAAAAAAAATCAATTTCAACCACAAACAGTTGCATTAAAAAAACATAGTTGAATCTTCTACCAAAAAAAAAGTATTTTCAAACCAAAAGGACAAAATTGCTATAAAAAAGGCGAACTTTTAACAAAGCAGTGAAATTTGTATACAAAAAGATGACTATTTAACAAAATATTTAAATTAAAAAAAATTTTCAACAAAACAGTTGAATTTTTAATTAAAATGATGTATCTTCAACAAGAAATAATTATTTTTTAACAAAGATGTCCAACTTTCAACAAATTACTTGAATTTTCAAGAAAAAAGTTAATTCTGATTTAAAAATAATAGTTGATATTTCATCAAAATAATATTTTAATTAAAAATTAAAAATCAAAAAGAGTAGAATTTAGCCAAAAAAGATGATTTCTTTTGAACGAAATGGATGAAATTTTCAATTTAAATCGATAAAATATTAACCAAAATTAGATTAGTTACATTTATAATTTCAAAAATTAAATTTAAAGCAAAAGCAAAAAACAATATTTAACAAAATTGTTAAATCCTAAACCAATATAAAGAATTTCGACCAAGTAGTTTAACTTTCAACCAAGGGGTTGAATTTTCAACTAAAAACTAACAATTTTCACCTAAACATAGATTAGTTAAATTTTCAGTTAAAAAGCTTGATTTTCAACAAAATTATTCAATCTTCAACTAAATATTAGAAGATTTGACCGAAAAAGATAAATTCTAAACCAAAAATATAACAGTAGACTTTTCCATTAAAACCAATTCAGTTTCAACGAAAAGTAGTTGGATATTCTTATTGGGTTCTATATTCAGTTTACATTAATTTAGGCAAAAACGAGATAAAGGGGGAAAGAAGGGAATAGGGAATAGGGAATAGTCCGTATTTAGTGGCTTTACTTAATTGTAAAATAAAATTAATAAGTTTCATTTCTTTAAGGAATTCAAAACATTGTTAACCACATTTATATTTTCCATCTGTGAGATCACATTCTGCGTTGATCCCTGCCCCCTACGTTAAAAATCGCCACAAATGAAGAGGTCTATATATTATACGTCAAACAATGCCTGGGCCAGATCAGGTCTTCCAGACTAGACAGACTAGATAAATCCAGACCTGGGACAGAGCTGTAACTAGACTGCCAGGACATTTTTCCACAGGGGATAACGCATTCAGAAATGCAGTATCAAGGGTGCGCCGTTTTCCCCGACATGCATCGCATAACCCCAGTTTAATGTACCGACAAATTCAAGAAAAAATGAAATTTCAGAAAAAAGTGGTGGTTATATGACACCAATGTTTAGATGAGAATGAAGTGTTCTCATATGAAGCATATTGATATACAAAGAAGAAACAATATATAAATGCGTTGCAAATACATTTTTGAAGTGATACAAATTATCTGCGTAGTTTGGTTATGGTTTACCAAGGATTATGAGAGGATGACGTAGTCTTCATATACTGCCGTGAAAATTAAATAAAGCGTATCTTTAGTTCGGATAAGTCATCTATCACTTTTACGAATTTTTAAAATTTGACTCAAATGTACATGATTATGATAGTGTTTATAGAATATCGATTTTGCAACACGATATACATAATGGATGTTCATAAAAACTACGAGGGCTAGGGCTATTTAAATCCAATTTTAAAGATTCGTAAAAGTGACAGATAACTTATCCGAATTGCAGATACGCTTTATTTCTGTTGTGCGACAGTATACATGAGTATTTATAAAATCGGCATAGAATCGATAAAAACAAACATATTTCCTACATGTAGGCATAACTAGTCAATCCATTTAATATTTTAAAAATGAAAAATTCATCCATTTACGAGCGGATGTTCATTTTTTTCTGAATCTAGGAAATGTACCTACACCAAAACCAATCCTACCTGTAACAATATTCCAAGATGAGGACATCATCATTGGAATTGAGTTTTATGGGGTTTGTTGTCCATTGTGTAAAAGTAATGGAGATCAGGTTCTGACACGTAGAGAGGACAACGGAGTTACTGACATGACGCAACAATTACATGAACGATATGATCACGAATTCACCACAGATCAGAGATCGCCTCATTGTTCGTCA
>CAKNWU010285763.1:0-10572 GCA_932072015.1 Andricus quercustozae
ATACAGGACTTCATTAATTTGACCTAAATATCCACTTAGTTTGAAGTATAAGAAGATAAACTGAAAATTTATTTGAATTAATATGTAAATTCATAAATTAATGTATTTTAAAAAAATTCTCTTCATTGTAAAATAAGTTTTTTAATTTACTTGAAACTACCGTCATTTAATATCGAAGGACATTGTGTATGAATTAATGAAACAATAATCCAATACTGCTATTCAAAAAAACTTTTTCATGCATACGGCGATCATTTTTCGATTCATTTATAAAAATTGTAAGAGCTTCAAACCGTGTCGTATTTAACATTCAATCACTACCGCAATTGCTACCAACTATCATAGCCAAAAAATACTACGAATAATTTTGTTTCGTTAGATTGCTAAAAGGTTTGACCTTTCTTATTTATTCTGAAGTTGTTTCGTTGGTATCACTTACTTGTCAGTGCTCCCAACCTAAAAGCATAAAAAAAATTACCTAACACCTAACACTTCTCATGGAAACACACCAAATATATTTTCGATGATAATTAAGAGAATTAATCATCAGACCGTTTTGAAGCTGAGAGTCTCACGATTAGAATGAACGCGTGAAAGGATAGTGATATCAATTAAATTCCTGAAAATCTTCTTTTCATGTTTTAAAAATCTGATACGAAAGTAAAGAAGATTTTCTTGATAGCTCCACCTTTCTTATTTTTTTCTATATTTTTTTATAGTTTCTCTTTATACAAGGAAGGCATCCTATCAATTTCATGGGGGCTAACAATTTTGGAGGCAATATATGTTTTTTAATATAATTTTTGCTTTTCTCTTGAATGATGAAATAAATAATAAATGCAATAATAAAAAAAATTAATAGGTATTTTTTGTAGAATTTGTCTAGTCGTGTGAGCTTTTATCTGAACCAGCATTTTTGTGGTACGTTTGTATACACTTGCTTACTCTTTGTGTCAAGCTTCTCAACTAATAATTATTTTTAATGGAACTCATGGATTTTGTTAAATTCAAATTATTAAAATGCCCTTTCCTTATATTAATATGCAATCGTGACATTCAATGATAACTTGAATTTTAGATAGAGAAGATTCAATCGCTTTTAAAAAATCTGCGTTTTATGAAAGACTTAGGTTAGATTCAGTATATGTATTGATGAATGCAATTTCAGATAGTGAAAAAATCAGGTTATTTAAGATAACTTTTTAATTTTTGTGTAACAAGTTTGTTTTGGCTGATTCTCTTATATTATGACAGTTGCGAAAAAATCATTGAAGCTTGTAGTATTTTGCTCAAAATTTATAAAAAGTTTGTTAATGTTGATCTTCTGACTTTTCCGAAGGATTTCATGTATCACAAATAGGTAAAGTTAGTTAACATCTGCAAATAAAAATCTTACTTTAATAGTAAATACAAGCGGGCAATGCAGCGCGGACAGCTATTTTAATAGTAAAAATTACTGACATTTGTCGTTTGGTTGTTAGAAAACTATTTTCAATTTGCAAACAGATAAAATCAATATTGCGCGCCTCATTACCCAAAGAGCAGTATGAGTTGACTCACGTGGACTCCTTTTAAAAGACTTAACAATTAAGTATTTTAATTTATATAAATTCAATTTTTTCTATTAATAAAGCAAAGCTAAGGAATTCATCTTTCTTTCTATCGATTGATACGTTATGCGCACCGCGTGACCCGCTTCTCCCCTATTTTTAGAATTTGAGTTACTTAAATTCAGTATTATAAGATTATATGAAATTGATTAAATTAGCGCTGAAGCGATTGAAGATTGAACGCTGAAAGCATTTTTGATCTTCGAATTTAAATCAATGGGAGTGAAGGAATGCACCGTCATTGAACATTTCTCTCATTTAAAGCTTTTCGCTTTGCTTCGTTCCGTTTCGTTTCGCTCTGATTTGCACGGATGCGCCGGGTCAGGTGTGTTTCAACTTTTGTTTTCCGCCCGTTGATTTCAATATCGCCAGGATATTGGTGCAGCCTGTCTGGGACATCAGAATGAAAACCTTTCGTTGAATCGTTTGCTGACGCTTACAATTCACAGACAATTCGTGAATTCACGTTTTATGATCAATTCTTTAAAAAGAAAACAATACTCTTTTCGTAGAAAAAAATGCTTTTCACAAAGTATATTCTCAATTTTCATAAAAGCCTCAATTATTTATTTTCTTTTATTTTCCTGAATATTCTTCAATTGAATATTTCCATAGCATTTCTAATAGTTATAGTTAAAAAAAAAATTCTCAAAAATTCTCCACCAATGTACTTTATAAACCCCTATTTACTCATTTTCATACATGAGCATTGTTAAAAATTATTTATAAAATCGAAGAAAATATTCCTATTGTTAATTGTAACTAACTTTGGAAGGGAACTCAAGGTTTTTTTAACATTATTTATTTAGGCTTGTATGTTTTTGTTTTCTGTTTAGGTAACAATTGCAATTCTTACTTAATCATAATGTTGTAGGGCTCATTTTATTCCTTGAAAGATTCTAAAAATCTCTTTGGTACGATTTTATATGAAAATTTTACTTAAAGAAAATATTGTTTATTAAAATAACAATTGTATAATTCATAAATAACTGTTTTTAAATAAAAACGTACCAAAGAGATTTTTTAGAGAGTTGCTACTTTTGTCCGAAGAGAATGCAAAAACATAAAACTTTAAATAAGTATTGTTAAATAAACAATTTTAACCAAAAATATTCGTTTAAAAAGATTCTCCTTCAGCTCTTTTCCAAAATGATTTATAGTTAACAATGGGAATATTTGCGTTGATTTTATTAATCATTTTCAACAATGCTCATTTTTGAACTTGAGATAACTATAGCGCATCTTAAATTCCTCTCAAATGTAATGAAGTCAATTTTTTTATTTGATTTTGTGTTTAACAAAACTTCAAAAAAAAAATACAGCGGCAAAGTAGTGAATTTCAATGATATGATTTTTTTATCTCTGAAAGAATCTCTTAAATCAAATGATTATTAGTCAGAACTTATGAAGATTTAGAAGTCACAAATAATTCATTAAAAATTGTATTTAATTATTATAAACTATGATTAAAATTTCAATAGTATATCTGTATGATATAGAAAAAACTATTTTTTCTTCAAATCGTGGCAATTTATTATTAGGATGGTATAAGTAATGAACAATTGTCATGATTTTAAGCTTTTTGAACAACTTACGAAGTTATAAACAATTTTTGAACCAATTAAGCCTCATGGGCACACTAATTGACAAAGTAAAAAAGTTTATGCTGGGATGAAAACATTTTAATAAAAGATGAGTTATCACGAAATGGAATTAAAATTTTCTATTGTTTAAACAATTTGTTTGCGAATATCTGTTATGAAGCAGATAATAGCACCATTCGATTGTTTCCGGGAAAATTATATAGAGTCCATATATGTTCTGTAGTATAATTAAATTCGTAAGTGGGTGTCGTATGCCGTTATTGTTTATTTATACTACACAGGAAATAGGATTACGTAAAAAATTATCTGACACATGTACTCTATGTAATTTTTTCCGTAGAATTAAATGGTGCTATTATTTTGTCTTAACTCATATTTTTAAACAAATTATTTATAACTTTGTAAGTTGTTCATAAATGTTCAAACTATTACAGCTTTTTGTTACTAATACCATACTAATGATAATAATTTACAACGATTTTAAGATAAAACCATTTTTTCCGTGTCTAATTGATATACTGTTGAATTTGTTTAAATAGTTTATAATAATTAAATACAATTGTTAATAGAATAGTTATGATTTCTAAGCGTGTCTTCATGAGTTACGACTAGCAATGGCTTTATTTAAGAAAGTCTCGAAGACTTAAGCAATAGTTGTCCGTAATTCAGAGATGAAAAATAATTTGGTTGAAATAAACAATTGCGCCTCTGTACTTATTGAGGTATTGTTAAACACAAAAACAAATAAAGAATTGGCTTTTTTACGTTTTTGTGAACTCTTCCGCAAACGTTAATTTCTGGACCACAAATTTAGAATTGTTTCGGCTTTATTTTTATAGAAAAAAAGAGTGGTGAATTTTACATAACACTTGTAAATTTGATTAAAAACGGTCGAAAAATTTCCGAGATATCGTGTTTTCAAAAAAATCCATCAAAAATTTTTCAAGTGACGTAACTCCCGCACTTGACAAATTTGTTCAAAAATATGTTACCCAATATCTTACCTATATGTGAAGGGTGTCGCGGCAAAAGCATATAAGTTCACCGGAAAACACATTTTTTGGAAAGAGAACCAAACTTTTCAAAAATCGAATACTGAACGAAAATATTTAAATTATAAAGTTCATTTGAAATATGATGTTGTCCAAACCGTGTAAGTCTATGGAATTTTTTTTTAGATCCCAGTTAACGTAAAACATATGTCTGAAACATTATAAACACATAACAAGACAAACAGAAGGTTAAAAAGTAAAAAGTTACATTAAAAAAATTGTTTCTTTAAAAAATATAGATTTTACAATACTACATAGTGTAATATTTATACAAAATATTTAGATTATTTGTATTTTGTAACCATTTAGTACAATTTAGCCCGAAAGCCCTTCTTTTTCTCAAAACTTAACCCATTTCCGGTTTCATTTACCGGTTTTTAGTTTCAAAAACCTACTTCCGGTTCGAATTTGGATATATCCTTTCACCACAATGTCCGGCAGAAGTTTGGAGAATTTTTAAGCCAATAAAACGTGTTTTCAAAAAAATGGCATTTACATGGTTATGCTGTGGCACCCTTCATGTATCCCACCTACCACTATTATTTTCTTTATTTTCAAGAAAATCGTTAATATCAATAACAACTCTGATCACTTCAACTGAAGGAAATATTTTCATCTAACAAAAAGTGCACTCTATAAGTGATAAAACTTTAATTCTTACTTTATAATGTTATAGAAATGCAAAGAATCGAAGTATATTATAAATAAATGAAGTAAATGGGATTGAATAATATTTTTAATTTATTTACTGAATATCGGAAATATGACAGAAGATAAAAAATAATTATCGAAGCTTATAAGAGATTTAGCGCATAGGTAGTCTTTGTATAGATTATAACTGAATTTATTATGAAAATTGCATTCTGCTTCGAATTCCACATCTAACAAATTATTTTAAAATAGTATCACTGTGCTATGATGCATGCTAGAGTCAAAATAATTTATCCCACTGAATTAGTTTCATTTGTATTTAATTGGAGTGGAATTAATTTTTAAATTGTGTAAGTATAATCGAACTAATAAACTTCTTTAGAACATTCTAACACTTGTTTTTATCAGCTCTTAATTTTTAAATCAGTAAGAAATGTGTCACTGATCTAATCAGTAAGGGTTTTCACTACTTAATTATTAAATTTGCTTTTTTTTAATAACTGTAGTGAATTATTATTATTCTTTTCTTAAAAGAAAACTGATTTTTTTGCTGCATTTATCTATCTAATAAGTCAACGATAATTCATCCTCGCTCGCTTATGCTTCTGCTTCTACATACCCACCCACGTTTTCCTATTCCCTATAGCAGTAAGGACTGCGATTACCGAGAGAAAGTCCTGAAGACGTAGCAACAGTTGTCCGTATTCATCTCCGCTTGCTTGAATGCGCTGGCTTGAGTACTTTCCAAGAGATAAAAACAGGACTAAACGCTTACTTCAAACTCTTACATTATCCACAAGCAAATTTTACTATCTACCTACTAAAATTTATCCATTTTATTTGCGTAAGCTAGGAAAAAATTATTACCCTATATAGATAAAATCAATATCCATAATAACAAAACAAAAATCATTATCAGGGATTGAAGAGCAAAAGGAGCTCAAAATTGGTTATATGGGATAATTTTTTCACGAAAAAAGGGAAAGATTAAACATTTATTTTTATATGTAGAATAAAAGTAAGAAATTTAAGAAAATAACGCGCAGACGTCCGTTTTCATGCTCTTTCATATTTTCAAAGATATCCCTGAACAATATTTATTATTGTGGAGAGAAATCCGAGGAAGTTAACTGATATGGTTCATTGGATTAGTTTATAACCTTAGTCGCTATTTTTATTTCTTATGCAGATTAATTATAACTTTATTTTAGAATATGCTAACTTCGCATTCGGAGATAAAAAATCGTTTGGTTAAAATGTTTAATTAAATATACATTTAATATTAAATTTAAACGAATATATTACAAACTTTTAAAATTTTCACGGTGAAAACAATAATTTTTTAGAATTTCTAAGCTTTCAACAGAATAAAATAATTGTTTCTTGCGGTAAAACAAGAACAAATATCCAAATAAATAAAATAATTGTTGACAATGTTGTAAGAATTTCTGAAATAAATATGATTTCTTATAACATTTTTAAAAATAATTTCCAATTGTTTGGTTCAAATTATTTAATTTCTTTTTGTGAAAGAATTGAACATTTATTTTTACATATGGAAAAAAGAAACAATCTTTTTGTGAGGAATTTTATATTTTGGAATAATATTAAATGACTTTTTAATGATTTCTGTCATTAAATAATTTATTTAAAAAAATTGTATACTGGCAATTGTGAGTAACTTTTAGATTTGATGTCCTAGTTATTTATTGGTATCTGATGATATCATTTAGATTAATTAACTATCAGGTACATTTTCCCGTGACAAGAACTACTTTGGTAAATAGTTTTTATGCATAGACTTATAATACAGGCGGTAAATTCATCTTTGCTATATATGCGAAATTTCATTCTAATACAGTGTCCGGTTAACGTTTTTACACATTTTAAAGCTCGTCATATTTATATTTTATAAGATAAAAACCTAAAACTCACGCTTTTCTTTAAAAATGACTCTAGAATCTATTTAAATTAATACAAATCACGATTTCATTCAAGATTTGTCATTCAGTTTGTACACACATTTAAGATTACAATTCTTGTTTAAATCTTAAATATTTTAGCTTAAGATCAGTCAAATAAACATTTCTAAATCTTTTATTGGTAAGACTAAAAAGCTAAATTTGGGATTGCTCAACACGGGCGATCAACTTGGAACATTCTATTTTTCAATTCTTTAATTCTGTAAATTTCAATGAAAATTTTCACCTTCTGATACTTTTGTTTTCAATTACTATAATTGTATTTTATGAGTGTTCCAATTTTATATTAGATAACAAATTATGTCCGATTTTCACATTTTCAACGTGCTTTAAACTGTTTCAGCTACAAGTTTTTTTGAAAGATTTTTTTTTTTTATAAAGCACTATAGTTTTCAGCTCTTGGAACGTATTTGACTTATATAGTTAGTTATATTTGTGTAACGATCGATTTTTTTTTAAATTTGTACTTTGTTTGTTCATAAATATTTTATTCAAGTGCTTTAATATTATACAGATTCATTTCGTTATTTCTATTATTGTTATTAAATTAGTTGACAATATTGTGAATTATAGTTTTAAAAAGGTACTATAATTATAATAAAAAAATCTGTAGTTTAACATAATTTAACGTGTACTACACGTGGTAGCCAACAGTTTTGTCATTAAATATTTTATTATAGCATGCGTCGTTTTTCCAAAAAATTAAATTTCTTATTTTTATTGTTACTTTTCAGGATTAAAACCAAATTTAGGAATATTATGAAAAAATAGTCTTTATCAAATTTCTAGATCTTTTTAAATGCCTTTTTTGTAAAATTTTCTTGTAACTTGCATAGTTTGATCGAAAAATAAAATTTTGTATTTATAATAACATTTTTTACGATTAAAACAAAGATCATGTGTCTTATTAAAAAATATTCTTATGAAAATTTCAAGATTCAAAGAACGGCACCATACCCTACTCACCCCTATCTACCTACGTATTTGATCAATATTATATGTTTATATAAAAATATTCAGAAGGATCCAATTTTTTTGGAGAAGGCTTTTTGACGTGAGTTTAAGTTGAGATTATTGCGATTTAGTTGTTATTTACTCACTCTCATAGTTACTGGGGCTACATCGTCAAGCACATAGTGAGCTGCATAGAAGCTTGAAGTGACTTTACTCGTTAAGAAAGCCCCAAGGCTCTACTGTCAGAGATCTTGTTCTAACTTGTAGATCTCCACCCCTTTCCATCCCCAAATCTTTCTGTTTTCGTCCTTTCATGTTTCTAAGTTAACTAAAGTCGACTAACTAATTACATATCTAATAGAATGTAAAAAAGGTATTTTTTCCCCTTGTGCGTGATATGGCAGCATTTGTATTTTGTGCCACCTGCCAGGCGTGGTAGTGAACTTGCACAAGACCTTCAAACTGAATGCACCCCTCAATTCTCATTTACCTAGTGAATCATGAATGAAGCTGAATAATTGTATTCCAACCGAAGAATAAGCTTCGCTGCAGGCGATTTGAACTAAGAAATTAATAAGGATCGTCGAATTTTGCCCTAGGGTCTTCCAAAGTGAATTGCCTGGCGAATGAAGGATTAAGGTTGGTTGTATATACAGATATAGTGTACTAAAACAAACCAGAATATCATAGCGATCATTTTAAGATCGACACTATAGAGGGAGGGGTCCTATTTTAATTTATGTTCCTTTATGAGGTCCCAATTTAATGCTACAATGGATATTTTCATTTAAAAAGTATTAGTATAACGCAGGGCGAAAGTACAGAAGTTCGGGGTTGGTAAAGAATTCCGATTTGTATATTCCAAGTCTTTTCTAGATTTAAGAGCACATTCTTTAAACAAATTTCAGAGCTATGTTATTTTTTATACAAGGGAAAAAGCATCAATTGTTTATCGATGTCAGTAGATTACTTCAATCATTGACAAAGCATAACTAGAATGAAGAATTGTATTTTTATTTGAGACAGCTTCATACCGTATGACATGAATATTCCGTTTTCTTAAATTTATGAAAATTATGTTTTTGTAATTTCAGAAACAATTTCTTTGAAATTTCAAACAATCGGCATAAATAAATTTTCAAAACTATCTTAGTAGTGCAGAAATTCAGATTGCTTACGCAAAAAAAAACGGTTTTAATAAAACGTCAATTTCGCGCATCTTCAGAATGTTCATTTTCCACGTTCGTTGTCACGGAGACTTTTTGGTTTCATGGTGCCTTCACGTCGAATCTGTTTTTCATAATTTAAACAACAAATTTTGTAAGACTGTCAAATTGTTTTTCCGTGTATGGCTGTGTCTAGTCGCCCCGAAAAATGTATGGAATAGTCTTCTCGAATTTTGGGACAACGAGAAGTTTTCTTTTTATATATAATTAATATTAAATGTATATATTGGAATCGTTTTTGGAATATATTTTCAGTAGAGTATTGAACGATATTTCATGTAAGATTATTATTAATCTCGTGCAATTAGAGTATACTCGGGTTTATTGGGTGTTAATTACTGAATATCGAAAGAGCACATGTCACTTTCGAGCAATTACTGTCTAGACTTTAAATTTATTTTAAATTGTGAATAAAAGATGACTTTTTGATATTCAAATTGCCCCCTTTGCATAATAATCAGTCTCATAATCATAGATCTGTCGAAATGATGGAATATGGATTAATTATAAATTATTTAGTGGTCGATGATTTCCTTGTAACTGAAAGGCTATTTGAGATTTCAATTATCTGAATATTAGTCTACTATCTAAATATGAATTAGTAGAAAATTACAAATTCAGCGTGTTTTTGAACTTATTTATTTGGATAGCAAATAAATCAGTCAAAAATTGAACTACTATGAATTGGTAATTTTTTAATAATCCAGGAGTCAAATATGTCTGTTCATGACTGATTTTCTACTTGCAGAATTAAGTTTTGAAATATCTGTTTTTTAGGGTAATCTATTTAAAAAAAAAATATTAATAACCGAGAAAATGTTTGTAATTATCATAAAAATAATGCGTGAGAAGTTTAAGAAAGTCATCATCAAAATCTATGTCAAAATATATGCAAATAAAACGATTTTTACACCTAAGACGGGCCACTTGACATATTTTCTTCAACATCAAAATTTATTTCTTTTTGAACATTTTTTGAAATTGTTTGTGTATGAACTTTTTACAACAAATAAAGAACTATATAATGATCAACTGAGTGTCAAAATTTATATTTTCTGTTCTCTCTGCCATAACTGATTAATTTCCATTAATCCTTCATGAAACTTGGTTTATCCAATTTAAACCCAAATAAGTTTTCATTTCCAATATGTCTTCTCCTACAACAAATAGTACGTTTCTATCTAACCAATTATTCTCCACTCTTATTAAGGAGTCTTGAGCGAAACTCGACTAAACCCCATAATTAAATTCCCTTATTAATTTAAATTAAGATTGAAACGAAATCCATTTTTTTATGGATAACTTTAGCAAACTAAGCAAAAAATTGAAGAATTGATTGCAAAATAAGCAAAAATTGATTCATAATCAAAAAATAAACTTCCAAAAACCTCACTTTTCGACTCATTAGAGACAAGAATAACATAATGGAAAAAGAGGGAAAAAAGGGAAAAAGTCAACCAAAAAAAACCAACCTCTCACTTTTTCCTTTTTCC
>CAKNWU010285810.1:0-18821 GCA_932072015.1 Andricus quercustozae
CTGTAATATAAGGAAAAGTTCAAAGTTAGCTTGTCAAACTTTAATTAAGATTGAGGCAAAGATAAATAACAAAAACAACAAGATAAAGTACATAAGCTGTCATGGGAAATAAGTCAGTCATGCCTGAGAGCCTGTTTCACAGTGCTTGCGATGTTGGTCATGCCTGAGTCTGTCTCGAGGCGTTTGCAATGTTGCAAACAATCCACCAGCATTGTGGTTATCATGCCTGAGAGTCTGTCTCGAGACGTTTGCAACGTTGAGAACAATCACAAAATCAGTAAGTCAGTTTGTCATGGTTGAGCCTGTCTCGAGGCGCTCACAATGTTGCTAATCATCAACCATCAATATTTTTGTCATGCCTGAGAGCCTGTCTCGAGGCGTTCGCAATGTTACAAACAATCCACCAGCATTGTGATTATCATGCCTGAGAGCCTGTCTCGAGGCGGTCACAATGTTGCGAATCATCAACTTTATCAATTCAAGTACTAAGAAATCAAAAAGATGTTTTTAAATGTAAGTCAAATATAAATCTTGAGGAATGCTACTCTAGTCGTTCGAAACAATAAAAAAAATTGATGTCTATGAAAATAACTATAAAAATTCTCAGAGTAATAAATTTCTCAGGAATATCTCGATAGACTTCGTATCCTTTCAATACGTTCTTTCCTTTTGCTTAAATTTCTATTGCTTAACTTTCCTATCTTATCATCGATTTTAAAAAGATTACATTATTTTTACGAATTTCAAGAAATTTCGAAACCTTAAGAGGATACAAAATTTAAATATTTTGAAAATAAGGATTCAAACCTCTAGAGTTTAAATTCACAATATACGAATAATTTAACGATTAAATATTATATTTTCAAGTTATTACCTTCAAAATTAAATTTTAAATGTACAGTGTTAAAACACAAAATTTCAAATTTGGTAGAAATTTCAATCCAAACAATCAGCATCCCGAGAATATTTCAAATTGCATACTTAAATTTAAAGCGTCAAGGCTGAACTCCAAAGTGCACCAAAGTATGCAACCCGCAAGAATTCCACATCGAAATTGTTCAAAATTGCACGTCATGCAATTATAATGAAATTTAAAGTGAGTGGATCCATTTTTCCACAAAGAATTAACAAAATTCTGACAGTATTGAAAAACTGATAAAAATGAGATAAATAATAAGCCTCTATGTTCACTTTTATTCTGTATAATTCATGCGATATTTTACTAACATAATTTATCGTGAGCTCAGTCTATTTTTTAAACTCAATGTTGAAAGGTGTTCCTTTTTACACAAAAAAATCTCATTCCATATACGTAGGATATCTTTCCTATTGAAAAACTCTTTCGAAATACATTAATAGCATTGCATTCTTCAAAAAACGTCAAATAATTGACTAGAACTATGAAATTTAAAAAAAGGGATACTTGCTTTAAGTCCATGCTCCCCTCGCCAACCCACTATCCGGCTCGTAGGTCCAAAATGTTTTTGAATTAATGACGGACTGTCGTGGGATAGCGAAGGAATCATGTTCAGCAATGTTAAAGTCCACGAAAATGAACCAGACAATTTCTCACCGGGATCCTGCACTTCTAGATACCTTGTATCGATTTAGTTCAGGATACGAGTCCTCGATCCTGTCCAAAAAAGGGTTTTGGTTGTTGGTGACAATTGGCACAGATGTAGCCTCCGGAAGCTACGACCACGATCGTTCAACGAACGATCGATCCCGACGCGACCGGAGGTGATACGTCATCCGACTCGTCACTTCCCGCAACACCAGAAGACGATCGAGTCGGGAAATCACTAAAAACAATTAATTGGGACTTGAAGAGCCACTGACTTTGATTTACGGACTCAGAAAACTGAGCTCTCCAGAAGACGCACAATTGATCTCTTATCGTTGCAACCCCGAAAACCAGCCATCCAGCTGGTCTCTCTCTGAAGGGAGCCCGGCAGTCCGCCACCAAGGCACCATCAAGCGACAACATGAGTCACTACTCAAGCCAAAAGGTAGCCCCCAAAACTCATAAACAGAAAAGGAACCTTGATCGAGAAGAAGCATTGGGAGGATGCCATGCGATGATCAATGAAGCCCGAAGGTCAATCAAAAGAGAAACAATAACATCAAATAAATTATATTATTAACAAAATTATTCCAAGCTTCAAATCCAATGAAAAATGCCCTTAGATCCCTTGGCTTTGTAGCGAGAAATGCATCAAAATTCAATAACCCGCTTACCCTAAAAACGTTGTACTTCTCGCTGGTAAGACCCATCTTAGAGTTTTCCTCAGTTGTCTGGACACCAAATTATTGTAACTACGTTATTAGATTTGAACGTGTGCAAAATAGATTCTTACGATTTGCGGTAAGACAACTGGGTATGCCGATGAACAAACAAAGTCATGATTACAGCAGCATAAGAATACTACTTAATATACCACGAATCTCAGCGCGATTTCTGTTTGCTGACATGTGCTTCTTGTAAAATATCCTAAACAATCATATAGATTGCTCAAGTTTTCTATGCGAGATATACATACACAAGAGTTCCCATAGAAGAGCATCCGATTTACCAATTCCTAGAACTGCTGGCACACGCAGTTTCTCAGCGGGCAGTTATAGAGACGGTGGCGACCCTCACCTCGGAAGCGCCGCAAGTGCACGAGTATACTCAGTCGAGTATATTGCGTAATATTATGGAAATGATTCAGGCGGCCCTGACTGTTTACGTTTCGAAGGTTCCGATTTACAAGCAAAGCCAGTGCGATGCAATCCCCGAAACTGTTGTTATATCGGATCTCTTATGTACATACACCACCGTAATCACGAAGAAATACAAATCTGTTCATGGTACACTACCACCGCCCTAACTAAAGGGAATTGACCGTACATTTTTCAATAATTAAACGTTCAAAATTTAAAAAAACTTCGCGAATTTTGTATTGTAAATATGTTCAAAAGGGATTAGTGTCACAAATATAATACATCAATAAGTCCTCATTCCATAATGTCTTTCAGGAAGATCTTATTACAATATAAAATACGAAATTCACTAATTAGTTTTATTCTTTGCATCTAATTCCTTCTGGGATAAAATCTTATATATAAATTAAAGTTAAAGATTACCGAAAGCCGATTGAAATGAAAATAAAAATGGTATGAAAGGCGATTTAGCTACTTTAATGTTTACTTCATTTTAGGATTATTAATTATATGTTATAGTACTTTTGAATTTAATCATATAGTTTAACCATAACTGTGTAATAAAGCTTTGAATTAATTTCGTAACACTTTAAGTTACTATTTGACGTTTATTTATTACCCAGTATTTCTGTTTAATGTATTTGATGTATCTTTCCATTGCGTAACAAGTGCTTTTGTCCCCTGTACATTGTGAATAACAATGCCATAAATCTGAAGTATTTTCGCGACTCCTTCGTTGAATAAAAACGCTAATGAACTACAAATAATTTAGTTAGACGAATGCGATAGCGTCTACTACATATACACTGAAACCGTTTTAGGAATATTTATTAGTTACACATTTACCAAAAAATTGTTCATAAGATTATGTCAAGAAAATGAGGACCGTAATTTGTACTCTGTGTGTCACTTTAGTGGTTATCCCTGATCCTATTGGTAAATATAATAATGCCTATAAATTATGCACGAATGAAATGAGTATTTTCAAGTCTATGACACTAATTCCAGAGCCGCGGATATAAGCGATAACTTAACTGAGTAATTTTTAAAGTGGGTCTGGAATAAATAGTTTTTAAATAGCTCTTCCACATTAAAAAAAAGCTGCCAGCAGCGCGGGAACATTCTCATCGCGCGGCTCGTCGGTTTAAGCGGGCCTATTTCGCGCAACTGTTGATTCTCGCGCTTCGCGCACGATAAAGTATGTACCTCGTGCTACGCGCTCGGTCTTTGTACTTACCCACATTTGCGGGCAGGTCTTTTAAAATGGAAGGTTAAAGCATCAACAACTGTAATTTGGTGATTGTGAATTCTCTTTTGTTAAAGCTCCTTCGGCTTTAAAGAACACATTCTCATCACGTGTCTCGTGCATCGCACTCGAGTTTGTCGAAAATGCAAACTTTTATACATTATTTTCAACTTTATTATGTCAAATATATATCATATTTATTTGTGTCCCTCGGTCTGCAGCTGCTTATTCAGATATTGCAGAATAATGTCTTGTTCTTATAATTTGAAAAAAGCGTATCCTATTTTAAAAAAAATTGTTATTAAACATTGTATTGCAACTTGTGTTGTTTTTCCATGAATTTAATTTATTTTTAATGTTATTTTTCACGACTCAAACTAAAAATACGCATCATAGCGTAAGGTGGTTCTGAGCAAATTTGTATATATAATTTAGGCGAAAAATTTGTTAAATAAAATTTTATTGTAGCTTGTAACCTTTTTTGCAAAAATTTAATTTTTTAATATATTTTTCTAACAAGAGTTTATAACATATTTACAGATTTTTTTTTGGTTGAAGAACTTTTTTTCATTTTATCGCTTCTTGTGTCGTTTTCCCAAAAATTTTATTTTTTACATTTTAATCTTATTTCTTACGATTAAAAGAAAGTCTACTCGTCCTATCTACAAATTACTAATAACAAATGTGTAGATCTTTATTGGGTGAACAACTTTTGTCGATTAATTTTTTTTCGTACCTTGCGTCGCTTTTCCAAAAATATAATCTTTTTACTTTGAATGTTATCTTTCACGATTCAAACTAAAACTACACGTCATATATAAAAATTATTGATGAAAAATTCGGATGAGTTTTTCATCAGCAAAATGGAATTTTTTATTATTTTTTGTGCGATCAAAATTTGAATTTTCGATTTTTCAAGGAAATTCAAGAGGTTGTTTTGATAATATTATAGGGCTTTCAAAAATTATACAGACGACGACGTCGACAACGACATATTGTGCTTTATTTGGCTTAAAATGTTAATTTTCGTTTTTTTTTTGCATATTGAAATTATTATAACTCTAACAATTTTCTTTTCGTCAAAAAAGTCGTGCGGATAAATTGTTTGAATTTTTGAGTATTACGGATAGCCGTCCACGAAATTTCTGAATTTTGAAAAAAATGATCTAAAATTTTTTTAAATTCTCTAACTATATTCTCTCACTTCTTTTTTGTCCCTGAAACTGTGTTGCAAAGCACAATCAATCCGATTAGTCTTTCAAAAGTTATCCGGTATACAGACGACGACGACGACGACGACAGACAGACACCTACGTAAAAACTATTTTTTCTGACTCATGGGACTTCAAAACGTCGACATGTGATGGAATCCACGAAAGTCATTTTTCACATAAAATCAATACCTTCTCATTATTATGATAATGTAATAATTATATTTCTATATGCAAAATTGAAACAGTTATTGAGCTGCCAAATGAGGTGTGACTCGCCTATTTCGACGGGTGCGGATGACCCGAGAAATCCAGTCATACTACACTCCACACCATCTTTCCGTTCTGTGACCGTGAACCCGGTTACACCAGACGGCGTAAATTAAGAGCGCTTAAAGTGAGCTAGCTTAAATACGAGAGTGGATCAGTTTCGCGTTGGCGCAAAAGCGTTTTCGACAATGGCTCTCTGTCGCACACGTAAAGTCCCTGCGGATTGTGCGCCGTCGCGAATCTGGGTTCTCTCATTTAAGCTAGCTTATAGTAAGCCGGCCTACTAAGTCTCCAGCCTACAGTAGGCCCTACTGTAGGCTCGCCGGTGTAACTCTGTCCCGTGTGACAGTTGTGACACAGTACACGGAGCGAGAAGATGCAGTCAAGTCGAGGGGATGGATTCCGGAGATTGTAACCCACTCTCTGAGTGTTTGACTTTGACCGACTCTTCAGTCGCTTCGACTGAAGAATTCGCCTGCTAACGGTAAGGTTACTTTCCCTATGTCACGTCACGTATATAAAACGATTTATTTTAGCTATTAGGGTTCAAAACCACACAGAGAAGTCTGCTTTATCGCGCTTACTTTTATTTACACTATTTATATACTTAACCCAACATTTAAAAGCTTCGCCTCACCTTATTGTAGATACGCATTATCCTATCGCAGATTCGAATTAACTTCTCGGATCTCACGAATCATCTTAACTTTTCGTTGCTATCATTTTGCTCTCTTCCCTTGTTCGCTTTAATTCTATCCATTGCACCTTGTTCTTTCTATCTCTACGCTTGCCAACTCTCCCCTTATCCTCAGGTAAACATTGTTACTTTTTTTGCATTCTATAAATAATTATTCTATCTCTTCCCCCCATATTTCACCTCACTTCTATTTTCTTCCTTTCCAATTCCCGTCTCCATTCCACCACATCCACTTTTCCCTTTGCATGTAGAATCTTTCCAATTGTCATGCTTCCTTTTTCTATCTTATCACAATATTCCAGCCTCATCCTCCAGATTACTTTTCGCAATCCTCTTTCCTCTTTCTCTCAAAATTTTTTGCTATAACCTCTATTCGTATTCGTTTATATTTCTGATTATGTTTGGCTTCTATTATTTTATTTTCTATCCCTTGCTTAAAAACTTCTTTATCTCTTTCCATCAACTTTAGTTGTATCTTAATTCCCCTTCCATTCATATCGTTGACGCATTTTTTAGACCATCCACACCTATTCAAGTATCATTCCCTGCCTTTCATTAAATTATCCTTCCCTGTTTCATTTTCTATTTCTTCGCATTTGCAAACTCTGTTTTCTGTTTTTATTTTTTCCCTATTTACCTCCTTCAATACCATGGCGTGTATCGATCCAATCCTAGCGTCCATCTAATGATCTTTTATGCTACTTTTCTACATCCTCATAGTCCTTCGAACCCCATATCTCCACTTCATACATTAGAACACTCACTACTAGAGCCTCAAACACTCTCCATCTACTCCTGTAGTCTTCTTTAAATAATTTGTCCCCTATGCCCCATACTTTTTTCTTTACTATGTCTGCACATTTTATTCTTTCTTTACTTTATCATTTCTTTCTCTCCTGTACTTCCAAACCATTCTCCATTTCTTCCCATCATTTTTCTCCCGAAAACCGAAACCTTCGACTTTGTTGCATTTTAAAAAAAAAACATATTTTTTTGTAAATACTTGTTTAGTCTTTTTATCATATATCGATACACATCTTATTTAGTTGCTATTACTGAGTCATCCACGTATATCATAGTCTAGAATCTGTCCCCTCTTCTACCACCAATCCTCCTTCTGACCCTTTCTTCTTCATTTTCTTCCATTTTAATTTTTCATACAGTTTCCCAACATTGTATATTGCTTACCTTTACTCCATCCAAGTCTCCTTCCTATTTTAGCATTAAAATCCACCCTTAATACGTATTTCCTGCTCTTCCCTCACCTTAATAAGCTTTTCTATACTTTTTCTAACCTCTTTTACTTATTTTCCTTTGTATTTTGTCATTATTTTGTTCTATTTTCTTTTTATGTTAGCCATTCTTTCCTGCACGCCACTCGTACCTCATTTCAACGCTTCTGGTTTTTCTAGATTGGTTCAGAATACCGTCATGATTCCTTTAATTGCTCACCACGGCATTCCAAAAATCAACTTGGCCTCCATCTCTATTACTTGCATCTTCTTCTTGTTCCATTTACTTCTGCTACTCTTTTCCTTATCCTTCATATTTCTAATATATTTTTTTCTAATATGTTTCATTAAAATTTCCAAAGCCTCCTATTTCTTTTCATCCCACTTGTAATTCTTTTGAATATCTTAGGGGATGCTTCAGCCTAGCCAGGGTCAGGTTTTTAAGACAATGGAAAGGCAGTTTTATTTTGAGTATCAAAAGTAACAAAAAATGGTTTAGTCTCCTATAAGATACATACTAACTTTGTAATTGTGACGTGAGTGTGGTGTGCCTGGTTTGAGTTGTGATTCGGAGTGAGTGCGACGGTACAGCTTTAGGTGTGAGTATAGTGTGTAAGCCGTGTTATAATTTTAAGTGTGCGTGTAATGTGGATGCGGTGTGATTAAGTACGAGTCTATGTTCTAGCGGCAGTACGGTTGTCTTGGAAGGGAGAGCAATAATTACAATAATCTTTTCATAAAAACGGAAGCTAGCAGACAGGTTTCGCGGAGACACGGAGGAAGGTGAGGGGTCGACGGGGAACTGTGACAGTCCGTTACGGAAAGGTGAGGAATGATAATTATCGGAGCGCCCATTAATTATCGTTCGTGCTAGGTTTCGATTACCATGGGAGCACCTGTTGGTAATCGACACCATACACGCTAGATACGGGTCGGTCGGTTGTTCAGAGAGGTGAGGAATGATAATTATGGGAGCGCTCATTCATTATCGTTCCTGCTAGGTTTTGATTACCATGGGAGCACCCATCGGTAATCGAAACCATAAACCTTTGGTATGGGTCGGTCGGTTGTTTGCAACCGAAACCGTACACCTTTCCGTCGGGGATCTTGTCAGTCTCTGCGTACCATAGGAGCGCCTATCTGTAGGGAGAAATGCCTGAGTCTTCACCGGGCGAGAGCTCACTGATCTACTCGGTTTGCCGCACCCGACTCGACTGCCAAACTTGTGTCGCGTCGCCAGTCTTAAAGGAATGGCTCGTGACTGCTGGCGGTCATTGTTAGGGGGTAGAGTGGGGATCGAGGTTCGCTTGGACTCGGTGGCGCGAGTGTGCTCTCGTTACCTCTAGTAGCCTCTTGTTACACACTATTGAGTGATGCACATCGAGCGAACCAGGGCCGCATTTAGGGTTATGGGGGCTTCACGGCCGTTAAAAGCAGCTGATGCAGAAGTGTGTGCATTTCGCAGCGATTTTGATTTACCGACTAGTCCTGGAGCGAACGATACGATAAACAGCCGTTCCGATTAATTAGTTTGGTCTATCTGCGCGAACGTCTTGTCTCTAAAATGATTACTCACATGACAGTATATGTTTATTCAAGAATATTAGAATTAATAGCATTTAATCCAGAAGATGTAGAATTATATACTCAAAGGCAAAAAAAAACGAGACGTTTATTGACGGGTTTCAAATTTATTAATCTAAATATCTCCTGTTATGAAAAAAGACAAATCTGCCTGATAAAAAACATGAAAACATTAAAATTCCCAATATTAATGTAGGACATTGGAGATGAGTAATAGGTAGAATCAATTCGCTTATTTTGTCTACTTCGGGATATGGAATCTTCTAAAAAGCACCTTGCTAAAGAAAAAAATTTCGCCGGAGCCATTTTTATTGTACAAAATTAATATACCCAATTTTTCTCGAGTTATAAAAGTAATTTGAGAGCTAGGCATGTACTCATACCCACATGTTTTTCAACATTAAAAACTTTCTACCCCATTATTATAATAATAAAGGTTAAGACCACAAGAGCTCCTGACCTTTGGGTAATCTTATTGCGTCCTCTTGTAGCTATATGCGTGATCCCAAAGCCGTCTCCATACGGCGAAGACCGCAGCCACGCTATTTTTTTGCCAGCTTGGTCTTTCCTGTTCTTCTGGGCATTTTTGATGGACCTGCCCAGCTACGCTTCTAGCTTGCACGTCCGAAAGGCTTCCTCAACAAGGCTGCCTCTCTGAACGCCAAGCAACTCCTTGTCCTCGGGCGATGGTCTGGCCGGGGCTTATTGTCCTTTGCGGCGCAGAGGTATCACTGCGGTGTGCTTTCGAAGACAGAAGCTTTGTGCCCCTCTTTGCCGCACTGCCAACATGATTTAGTCCGATCTGGACCCTCACAGTTCGCTGCCATGTGGTCGAAGCCTAGGCAGCGGTAGCACCTTGTTGCTTCCGCCTTTCTTTGCACACGGCAGGATACCCAGCCCACCTTGAGGTCTCCAATGCCCGCCAGATTTACCGCCAGATCTTCTGCCAGCTCCACGAAAGCCTTCAGGTAACCTCTGAAGGGTCTTTTCGTGAGGCTGACCCGGATGTCTCCACCCGGTTTGTTCAAATGTTTTTGAACGGCTTCCTTTACTTCGTCCGCGTCTGTCGTCGTATCGAGGTCGAGAATCACGACCTCAGTGCGTTTTTTTTTTTCACGTACGCCGACAACTCAGCTCTGCCCTTTGATGAAGGTCCCAGTTCTACCAGGACATCACCGTGTCACGTTTGCCTGACCCACTTGATTTTTACGCCAAGGACGTCAGGTTGCACCTTCTTCTTAAGGTCCTTGAGGACCGTCGCGTAGCTGAGCCCCTAGGTCGGTTTGATAAGGACCGCCTCGGTTTTAGCTCGCATCTGCCTCTTCTTCTGCTTCCTTTTTGGTGTGGAATCTGGCTTTTCTTCCTCCTTCTTCGGTGTCGAGGTCGTTGGCGCCGGAGCGCCACGTGTCCTCGGCCTTTTACTCCTCGGCTTAGAAGGACTCTTCTCCACTGGGCTCACCTTCTCCTTTCAGGTCATCGCTCTCGTGCGAGCAGTTCGTCCAACGTTTGCGATCAAATCTCTATCAAGACCTTCGGTCGTCATAGAGTGATCGCGCAGTTGGTTTGTAAGCTGCTCCGCTCGTTCCAGCCCGTCCCTAATTGGAAGCCACATGTTCCTCTTAGTTCTGCTGAATGCCGCCATTTCTTTTATGGTGCCTCGTAACTCTTCGAAGAGACGATGCGTCTCTGAGAGTTTGGCATCCATCTCTGCGATGTCCATCTTATTGACGGACACTTCCACCTCCTCTGTCACGTCCAATGAACCTCCTAACTCCTCGCAGACGCTCCTTTCCAAGTATGTTTGGTCCTCCCCAAAATCCATGCGACCGGCGCCGGCCACCAGGGCTTGAACCTGATCGGAACCGACAGAGAGATTGCTACTCCCTTGGGGTATATTGTTTGAAACATACTCACTCATGGCTGGTTTTAATTCGGGGTTCCTTCCCCTAGCTGGTTTTTGTCCGCCCCAGGTATTTGATTTCCCCGGTCCACCCATATCTGGGAGGCGTTCCCCTATCCGCAACCTGGGGAGGCGCCCGATGGAGGACCAGCAAACCCCACACGGGGCAGCCACGCTATTGGCCAATATGTCTGATTCACTGATGCAGTTAGTGCCCGTGAATGCCAGACGTTTCCCCGTAATCGCGGGGCAGTGACGAAGGGTATGAATAGCTGTCTCATCATCCTTTCCACACACGCAACAGAGGGGGCTCTCTGCGAGCCATATAATATGTCCCTGATAGCCGAGGTTTACATGTCCTATATACATTTCTGTTAGGAACTTGACTTCGTTTATAACGAGCTTGCGTATTCCCTCCGCTCAATTAGGGTTTAAAAACCCATGAGTATTTTGGGTTGTCTGCAGCCAGTGACCATCTTCCACTGCTTTTGATGTTCTATGGTCAGCCAATTGTTGAATTCTTCAGTGACGAACAAATTGGTAGGACTGTGGCGCAAGGGCCATATCCGGACTGTAAAGCCAATTCCATTCCTACTGTGATAGACACCATCTCCGGCTTTCTCCTACTTCCTGGAGCCATATGTGAATCAGTTGTCCCCATCACTAGGCAGCTGTGCCTCGTCGTTAACCCATTACTCTCTTGTGGGTAGTCTAACACGATAGTTTTTGTCAAAGAGATTGCGAATCGGCGTTTTGTCCCTGAGCATGCTCAGGTTAGGCCTACTTGCGATATCGGTTCAAATCCGCAATTTTGTCGATATCCATCCGCCGTTTACCATATTTAGTATCCAGGCTGCCTTCGCAGCCATGGCCTTGATAATTATATGGAGGGGCTCTACTCCTGTTAATGCTCCCAATGCCACCGTGGGTGTTGACTTCTTGCTCCACCAGATCACCGCCCCATAGATTAGCCTGGGTGGCAGGATCGCTATATAGATCCACATAAGTGACTCCGTTTCCAAGCCTCAGGTTTTTCCTATGGCTCTCCTACGGCGTCATAGGGTCGCTGTGAGCTTATAACACATGCTTTCTAGGTGCTCGGTCCATAACAGCTTCTTATTCTAGGATGACACCTAGATATTTAGCTCGATCTGTGAATTCCAGTTGTTGTCCTCTCTGTTTCAGTGTACTCGTGGGTCTTCATTTGTACCGTCTGGTGAATAGAACCGTGTCCGTTTTACTCGGATTGACTCATAATCCGGTCTTCTTGCACCAGGTATCCCGCGCATGATGACCAGTATGTCGTCCGCGTAGCCTACAGCGTGGTAGCCCTGACTCATTAGCAGATGAAGCAGTTCATCCACTACCATGCACCACCGCAAGGGCGATAAAACTGCTTCCTGCGAACATCTCAAGTCACCAGTTTCACATAGAGTGGTATCACCATTAGTCTTTGTTAGAATCATGTTGCCCAAGATGTGGCAGGTCCATTTCACGACTGCAGATCGGCAATCCATGTGGAATAATGGCCACCCTGATCACCTCAAGGATGACGTGCTAGACTGTTACGATTCCAGCATTATCATTGGTCGCGGAGGCTTTATGGCGCGTATGCACACTCAGTCGTGCCAGAAACACCCAGAGCTTCAGCCCGTTTCGCATCAGTCTTTGCAAAATCAACACGTCTACCTCTTGAAAATGGATATTTATGCGGAGCGCTTCACCAACTGCAGAAAGCAGACACTTTCTGAGAGATGATAGCGATTTCAAGACAAGGAGGAACTTTGACATACAGGTTCCTTTTAAGCCCCAAGATCTGGCTGAAATGGATGCCTCCCTTCGTAAGGATATCTGGGATGAGTCGAACCTCTGGAACATTAATTTTTCAGTTTATGGTTTTGCGAGATCATTGGCTAATTCAAATCGAAGGCTAAAACCGACGATGGATCAAAAGCCCAAAAGATGCTTCTATCAACTGAACAAGAAGATTGGATGGCCAAGACAGAATGCGTCGCCCATTCAGTGAGTGATTGACTACATAACATCTGGTAGGCCGTTCACGAAAAGGGTTCGAAAGTTCGCTCAAGAACTAAGGATCTTCAATCATACACTGAACAAGTCAAAGCTGCTGACAATCAAGCAGCACATTGTTGACAAAATGCGGGTGTTATCTGACGCAAGGAAGAGAATACAGAAGAGGGAAAGATGGATCAGGAAGAATCAACAGCTTCTCGCTGACCCATCTCGCCTCTTCAGTGATCACCCTGTTTCTGTCAAAACTCCACCCAAGCCCAACGAGATAGAGACTTTTTGGAGAGAGGTGTACAAGATCCCGAAAACACTAAAGTTGAAAGAAGATAATGACAATATCAAACGTTTCAAGCAATTTTGCGACATCCTCATAAAATCTGAGGAGGAATGTCCATCAATCACTGCCGAAGAGATGAAAAAAGTACTTAGAGGCACGAAGAGCTTTTCCGCTGCAGGACAAGATGGTATCAAGAACTTCTGGTGGAAGAAATTTACTTTTACATACCATCATTTGGCCCGCATATTCATCTCATATTTAAAGTCGGAAACGCCCATTTCGCAGTGGCTGGTATTAGGACGTACTATACTCCTACCGAAAAAAGGCAACTTGTCCAACCCAGATAATTACAGGCCAATAACTTCTTTGAACACACTGTATAAGATCTTTACCGCTGTCCCGAACAACAGGATTGTCCCAACAATTGAGCCTGTGTGGCGAGAGATGTACGAACAACCTGGCTAGAAAAAAGGTGTTGCAGGATGTCGAGAGAACCTGGATTGACTACCAATGGCCCAGATTGACTACCGGAAAGCTTTCGATTGATCCTCTCACAGACTTATCATCTGTCTGTTGGAAAGATTGAAGTTGCATCCACAAATAGTAAGATGCTTAAAGAGATTGATGCCCCTTTGGAAAACTAGATTTACTGTCTCATCTGGAAATTATCGTGTGACAACGAACAACGTCACCTTCCGCAGGGGCGTCTTTCAGGGCGATACCATGAGCCATTTCCCTTGTTGCATCACACTTCTGCCTCCATCCCTCGCACTACAGAAAATTCTTCTGGATACGCGAACGTAAGGTCACTCATGTATTTTATATAGATGACCTGAAGATCTGTGCCTCTGGTAACATAAAACTGCAAACTGCTATAAATATCTTCAAGGAGTACACATGAGAGATTGGGATGGACTTTGGCTTGGATAAATGTACCCAAATTCATCTAGAGAAAGGCAAGATTGTTGGCGTTCCCAAGGACCCTGAGCTTCTGGATAGAAGTGTTATTAGACATCTTAAAACTGTAGAGACCAATACGCACCTGGGCGTGCCTCAAAGCCGCATTCAGGACATAACATCAGTTAAATAGTCTCTCCTAAGAATGTCATTTTAGATAGAAGTTGCTCCAAGTAGGACCCTGCGGTGGTTGTATAAAATTTTTTCTAAATATTATATATATCACTAAAAAGCAAGGTTAAAAAACCATTGCAGGGTCCCACTGGGAGCAACTTCCATATAAAAATAACACCGGCTCCTTTGCCAATCATCTCGTGATTCCTGATCATTTTTAGGAGAGGATCTTTTCCATTTGCATCTATGTAAGCTGTACTTAGAACAATTCGGTTATTAAGAATTTGGAGACGGCGCGAGATGTATAATCGCGGAACAAACGAATTGATATGCAAGCTTTTATGCATATGGGGCATAATTTCTCAAGTGTACTACCAGATGTTATGTATTTGATCACACACTGAATACCGGACGCGTTCTGTCTTGCCCATCCAATCTTCTTGTTCAGTTGATAGGAGCGTCTTTTGGTGTTTTGATTCATCGTCGGTTTTAGCCTTCGATTTGAATCAGCCAATGCTCTTGCAGCACCATAAACTAAACAAGTGATGTTTCAGAGGTCGGACTCTTCCGAGATATCCTCAGGAAGGGAGGCATCCATTTCAGCCAGATCTTGGGGCTTAGGAGGAACCTATATGTAAATGTCTCTCCTTGTCCTGAAATCGCTATCATATCTCAGAAAGTTTCTGTTTTCCGCGGTTGATCTTAATGTCGCTTCCTGATCTTGGTATGCAGCTTGTTCAAGCAGCGGTTAGGGAAGCGCTCCGCATACATATCCATTTTCCAAGAGGTAGGCGTGTTGATTTCGCAAAGACTGATGTGAAACGTGCTGAAGCTCTGGGTGTTTCTGGCACCACAGAGTGTGCATACGCGCCATTAAGCCTCCGCGGACAGGGCTAATGCTGGTATCGTAGCAGTCTAGCACGTCATCATTGGGTTGATTCGTCCACTCAATGTGGACGTTTTACCGGTTCATCGTCATGTTTGCATTTAAATTATTATTTGCAGCACCCCGAACTTTGGGGTGATTGGCACTGTTTGCCGAACGATTTTCGGGTGCCCTGCGTGTTCGATCGTTCTGAACCGTATCCACAACTTTTTGGTGGTTTGATCGTGTTATTGTTGTTCCCACGATCAGCTAGGGAAAGGGTTTATCCGCCCTTGTGGAGTCTCCGCATGCAAGGATAAGGCTGAATACTCTGAGAGGTCGCCCGATATCTCAGAGACACGGATTAAATCTGGACATTGGTTCTAAAGGAATCGAAACCGAAACCGAACCGTTATATATATAAAATACATATTCGTAGGTACTTTTTCCTTAAAAAATGTTGAAAATGGCGATGATTTTTCCACAATTTCTACTTTTGAGGTGCGAAAAATAAGCGTTTTTGGCCTAAAATATGGACATTTTGGTCCGCATGAAAAACTCCTCGTTTACGAATTCCGTATAGGAATATTTTAATGAAATCTTGTTTTTTTTTTCAAATAATCCATTGCAGAGTTAGCATGCTCATCGCAAGTAAAAATAAAAATAACGTGTTTCGCGCCAGTAGCCAAATTTTCCCTAGTTTTCAACATTTTTAAATGAAAAAGTACCTACAAATATGTAGTAATCCATTCTCTGCAGTAAATTTAAATAAAGTTTTGTCAACATGGCTAGAAAGAAACTTGAAAATTTCATTGACATTACTAGATATAACCCGTTAATATATTTTAGTTTTAACCTCCAGACGAATTTTGAAACGAAATAAAGACTAATTCTAAGCTTAAGCTTAAGATTTTTCTAAATATTTGAAACAGACGTTCTGGAAATTTAGAGAAATTACCTGAATTGTTTTCTAAATTCCTGAATTGATGAAAGTGGAACTTAATTGCTCATCATTTTAAAACACCCGAACAACATTCATGAACATATTTTTTTAAACTTCTACTATTGTAGCACTGGCAAAGTCCTTCCATGGTCGTACAGCCAACCTTCTGCCAGTACTGGCAAAACTACCGGCTCTCTGTACTGGTGGTCAGTACTGGGCCAGTACTACGTCGATTATAAATGTCTACATTACATTACAATTATTACGCCGCTATTACATTCACTCGTGTTTTAACATATGTAATTTTTCCACATTTAGTTACTTTAATACTTACTAGCTACGAAACTTACAATCAGCTACGGAAGCGGATACTACAAGGAAATTAAAAGGGATAAAATTTACTTAAGGGCGTTTGCCGCTCTCTTCTCGGACTGATATTGATTTTCTTCCTCTAATATAACAAATAAATTTTTTATAAAATAAAATGTAATTTATTACATTTATTTAATAATTGATATAATATCTAATTTCCTACTTGTACTTTCTTTTTTAGAATTAGTTTGGCCATTTGGTAGCAGCACAATTCACCCTCCTCCCTTTCAACTTAATGTTCATCATTTCGATAGTTGCCTACATCCAGGTCAAGTATTAGCTTTACCAATAGGGTTTCTTCGTGTAGGAATAGATAAGAAATACGAATACATCATTGGATTAATCTTAAGTGAGAATTTGTATGCATTCATGGCTCTTAGACCAGACCTTGATAATCAATATGGAAGAGTTAAAGTACGCCTGAATGGCAACAATATCACAGAGATTGTAGCAGTACTGGAAGGGGATAGACTAAACCGTAAGTTCTGCAAGAAGGTGCCGCGAAAATACATTCTTGGTGCCCAACACGTATAATTCAACTTGGAGCATTCCATTTGAAAAGGAAAAAGTGCATCATCGATTTATTTTATTTTTTGATACTGTATAGTGGTTGAAAAAAAAAAAATAATAATAATAATAATAAGTTTTATATTGTTTATTTAATAAACAATTTATAATTGTTCTTTTTCGACGCTAGAAACATCGCGCAATTAAAAAATAAATAAATAAATATGATGCTTCAAGTATCCTTCAGTTAACCACAAAATCGGAAAGAAGTGTTTTTTTTTTTACACTTTTTGAAAATATTAATAACGACTTATTACATATTATTTACTTCTTATAACATTGATATCAATTATAATGAACAAATTCACTTTTTAACTGTAATTGAATTGATAAGCTTTCGATTTTTCAAGGTATGGATTAAAAATTACTTTTCAGTAACAATTTTCGACACTACTTTATTTTCTGGTTACATCTGTTTATTCATTAAGCAAATTTGATAAATAAATCCACAATTCAGCCATTGTTTAACATATAGGGTTTGTTTTGTCAGATTTTGTTGAAAAAATGTACTCCGCTAGAGTTCACAACCGGCGCAATAGTGGCTGAGTACCAGGCACCAGTACAGATAATCAGCAGTTCTCCCAGTGCTGGCTGAAGTTTGGCTGTACGATCGAGCCGGTACTATGCCGACAATATAAATACTTAAAAATGAAAAAATATTTTTAAATATATGGTTACAGTGTTCTAAAATGGTGAAAACTATGAATACTCCTATCGTGAAAACAATTTTGTCCTGTTTTTTTTTAAGAACAAAATTTCATATAATTCTAAAAAGCTGTAAAATGGTCTCAAGCACCTAAAAAACAAAACATTTCACTATAATTTTATACCATTTGTTATCCAAAACATTCTTCTGGTTCACGATAAAACTTCGTAGTTCCGTCGTGAAAATTTTGTAATGCTTAGGAAAAATTACATCATTACCTCCTGGCAGTGCCGGATCTCAAAATTCTCAAGGTACGTACATAACGTTTCACTGGCCTGTTACAACCGGTGTAGTCCTGTCCATACTTTACGGGTGGGGAATTCTTCCCTCCACGGATTTTGATGCGGCTAGTTCCGATCCGATGAGTCCTACATTACCCGGTAAGAAGGCTTGAATAGAATAGGATTGAAAATTTCAATTCATGTTAATACCTGATTTTCCCTTCGTTTTCTTAAACCAGAAACAGTAATTAGAAAGAAGCAACTGCTATACGTTTCAATACAGTTTGAAAAATATAATTTTCTACCTATCTAATACCAAAAGCAGTTAAAAGACAAGGTAAAATTCAAAAATTAATTAATTAATTAATTAAAAGAAATTAATTAAATAATTATTAAAGTTAATTAATGTTTTCAGAATACATAAATTCTTTTTGGTATCACGGTATTACAAATCCTATTTCATTCAATTCAGTTATACCATTTGGAATTGAGTGTAATACGAATTAAAGTCACACCATCTCTTCGCAATATATGTTGAATTCACTGTAATAGACCCTTCCTAACTTGAATTCAAAAAGCGGTAATTCAGAAAATTCAATCTACACATTTCGCGAATGAATTAAACTGAATTGAACACACTTCATATCTAACCTTCTTTTTGGAATAGGAAAGAGAGTCATTAACACTATGTGAATAGACGGGAATTACATTTCTAAACCACTTATTACTTTCTTGAACATTGAAGCCTGAAGGGAAAATCAGGTATTAAAAATAATAGGATTATCTCTACACTGTTAGAAAAATCTGTACTAGATTTAGTATACATGTAATGGAAGCAAGAATGCACAACATGAAATTAAATTTAGTATACCAGCGTACAGTAAATTTAGTATATGCATATACCGAATTTAGTATACACGTACAT
>CAKNWU010285911.1:0-22788 GCA_932072015.1 Andricus quercustozae
GTTAAAGATTTAAACAAATAAATAATTTCAAATTATTCTAAACGAAGGTTTTTAATTAAAAAATTACAAATTGATTTCCAAATAAAACAAGATAAAAATTAAACTTTCTGAAATCGAATAATTTCGGTAATTTTAAATGATCACAATTTTAGAGTTCTGAATCTTCAGGTTGAACGCTAAATATTTTATTTTTACCTTTCACAGGTTTTAATTTTGCAATTTAAATTTAATTGGTTGAATTTTGGAAAATATAATTGGTAATTTAAAAGTTATTAGTTTTTTAACGATTTAAATTTACTTAAAATAACTGAAATTTTAAAGGGTTTGAGTATAAAAAAGTGTTAATATCACAATTTTTGGTGATTAACATTTTTTTCAGAGTAGACATTTTTTCATTTTTAGTGTTTCCCATTTAAAATTAATATTTATTTTTAACGCCTGATCAGCTTTAATGTTAAATTATAATTTCGTTCTGTAATAAAAAGTAAAAATTCTAGAATTTCAGAAGCTTTGACTTTGAAAGATTCAATTTAGTTTTAAATTTCAAATTGTCAAATTTTAATTGGTCTGAATTTAAAATGATTCAAAAGTTTTTAATTTTTTAATTGTTAAAGCTTTTAATTATAAATAATACAATTTCAACTCTTCTGAATTTTAAATGATCTATTTTCCAAAATTCGAATCCTAAAATATTCAATTTGTAACGTTTTGACATTGTTCTATTTTCGAAATTTTAATCCGAAATAATTCAATTTCGTGATTCTTCAATTAAAAATTTTTTTTTTAATTTTTAGCGCTTCGACTTAGAAATTACACAATATTATTCAACTACATTTTCTAATTAAATTGGCCATAATCGTTATATATATTTTTTTCAGATGTTTTCAGTTAGAAATTATTAATTATTGTTTAAAAAATGTTCAAAACATAATATTGAAAAATTGGTTTAATAACGGATTTTTAAATTGTTTATATGATTCAAAGTCAAGTGATTTCTTGCAAAAAAGTTTGCTGATGCTTATCGAGTATATGTTTTTTTCTAAACCGTGAGAAATCACGAATATTAACCGGGAGAAAGCCGGGAGACAGAAATTGAAAAAATAGTGGCCACCCTGATATCATATTGCATCATTCTGTATGATACTGTATTATATTCCATCATGTTGTATGATACTGTATCATATTCCATCATATTATACGATATTGTACCACATTGTACGGTATTGTAACATATTTTATGATGTACCATATTGTATCATATTTTATAATAGTGTATTCTATCGTAGGATATCGTATGATAATGTATCATATTATTTTATAATGTATCACATTGTATGATGCAGTTAAATATTTTATCATATTGTATGATATGATAGGGAGGTAGAGAGAGAGAGAGAGAGAGAGAGAGAGTTGAAAAAGGGTGTGGGAGAAAGATGGAGGGGGTCAGATCCTGCTCGGCCGTGTGCGCAGTCGCTCGGTCGTACGGTCGTGCGTTTTTTTTCAATTCACTACCGCCCCAAAAGAAGTTTCACTTCAAAAATCCCTCTTAATTTCGTTCCTTCTAAATTTTTAAATATATTTTTTTCAGTTTGTGTTAAAACACGATAAATGGAGCTCTATGTTTCTCTCAAATCCCGGATCCACCCCGTCATTCAATACCTGGACATCGGTGCCGACGAAGTTTGGCATTTATGACTGTTCAGTTTGCAGAAAACTCTTACAACGATAGGCTAAGGTCGATCGACTTGCAATAACATTTCTTGTAACATTTCTGGTAATGCAGGTTAGTTCATTTGGATCTGAAAGGGGCCTCACCTCATGTCACTTATTTCGAAAAGGTAAGTCATCAGTGTTTACATTTTCATAATATAATATTTTTGACACAATAGCAATTTTTTACACTCGATTAAATAATGCGTTATCTGTTTTTGCGGCGAAATTAGAATCGATTCTTATCATTTTTATTTTATAATATATTTTTCTTGGTTTAAAATATTGAGAAATAATTATTTCTTCAATTTTTTCAGTACTTTGTTTGAATTAAAAGAATATTTTTTTAAATCAACGAAATAGTATTGAACAAGTAATTTCTTTAGTTCAAAGAAGAAGAACGTCATTAATTAAAATTAAAATTTTTTTTACTTTGCATCAAAGTAAAAAAGTTATAAAAAAAACTCGCCCGAGTGATAAAAATACACCCGGAAAAAGTCGAATAAGATGAATGTTGAAGGAAATTACAAACAGTGGAATGGAAAAATAGTTTGGTTTGCCAATTTTTTAACTGTATTCAAAATTTAAAATATTCAGTGTACGTGGAAAACCCAGAGTTATTGAAAGTATTATTTTTGTCGGTACGATCGAAAGAAATAATTTCAAAATCAAGTGTCGAAATATAAAATACCATAATATTTCTGAAACTCTAAGTAAAATTAAATTTTTTTACAAAATAGTGCCTCATGTCAACCATAAAAGATGTAAGTGTACAATACTGTAAGTAAAAAAAATTATTATTGACTAAAATAACAAAGATATTCCAATTTTGCGAATTAAACTTTTGAGATGTCAAGATCTTTTTGATTTTTAACCTTTCGTTATTAAAGAATGCTTGAAATCGCTAGAATTCATGTTTGAATAATTTCTTTGAAAGCGTCTTGTTTTCTACTGTCTTAAATTTATATTTTCGATTCTTGCAAAACGAATGAAATCCTGGGAGAGAGAAAAAAGAAGAAAAATGGTCGGAATTGAGTATTGCAGTTATTGTAGGGAATTTTTTACAATATTTTCAATGGCATGATTGAAGAGCTCTTTTTCTGAACGTACAGTACTAATCATTTTTCAAAGTTATGGGAGGATGTGTTAACCATTTTCAAGACTGTAGATGATTGAATCAATACAATTTTGGAAACTCTCGAAAGTTTTCTATGTACTTTTACTGAGGTTCTGGTAGTTCAATCCCACCTCAAGCTATAGGTCGCCCGTCATGCACTTGACAGCAGCCTAGTTCGTGGACGGTGAGGTAAAAACGAATCCAGGCTGCTCAATATGTCATATGAGGCATATTACTCTCATCAGATTACTTGTATGCAATAAAAAAATGCGTGCGTGACTGACGGCACGTACCGGGACAATCCCGTATAGAAATATTCGCCCAAGAATTCCAACTCAAGACTGCGCGCGCCTAGTCCGGCGCAGGTACGATAAATTCGATTGTTTTCGATTGAATTAATTTCTAAAACTCGTAGCAGCTTCGCATTGAATGAATTGTATATAATATTGTAGCGGATAAATAGTATTTTCAAAAATAGTACTTATAAATAACATAAAAGATAAAAAATGACATACTTCAGACTAAATAAAAGACCTTCATGATGTTAAGTAGATCCTTCAATCAATCGACGTTCAAAGATCCAACTGCTCTCTTAATTAAGAAACATGAATCCAAGTCAAATATAAGTACTTTATTTTTTTTTTAAATTGGAAAAACAAAAATATCGAAGTTAAAAAGATTCATGCTCTTACATAAAACTCATCTCAAGTTAGTTCTGTGAAGAAAATAATGCAATTATAAATGAAGAGAAAGGGAAAAACCATTTTATATACCATAACGGAACATATACGATAAAAAAGTGAGGATATAAAACAAATAAAAAATTGTAATTTATTAATAAGAAAAATAGTACATTATGATATAAGTACGGGAAGTTGGTGATTCCTGATTAGGGTGACGAGTAGGAATTACAAACCCTCACGCGTATCATTTATTATTTTTTGTAACCCCTGTAAAGGGAAGTTCGTGACATAGCCCCCCCGAGAGGAAAAAAAACCGAACCAAAAAGATTTACCTGGGCTGCAGAACACTGCATTATGTGCTTTTTCAGGTGTGACTCATGTTTGTATATTATATTTAAAAAACAAGTGGCAGCGTGTCCGTCCATAATTTTAATTACCACCAATAATTAATATGATGCAATTGGTACAATTAATCAATCATAATACCATGATTAACATGTCAAGTAATTTTTCAATTAACAGCAATTAACAATTGTTCATCGATTAAAGTTCCATGCTATCTAATGCAGGCAAAAGGCTGAATCCTAAACTAAAGAAGCTTATCTAACTAACATAGCTTCGGCCTGAAATCTCATCCCTCATCCCCATGTTACTCGCGAATTTCACACTACTCGAATTGCCCCAGCCATTACTGTTTCTTATAACACACATCAGAAAAATATGTTAAGAAAACTCAATTAACCTCAAGAACCATAAACATTTGGAGAAAAGAAAGAAAGAAAGAGTGGTAACGCCTACCTAAAATCCTTGAATCCCAGAGTCCTTTTACTTTACTATGTCAATCCGGCCGAAATAGTGGACTCGTCCAATTAAATTTTGTGGCTATCTGTATTCTCTTTGCTATGGTTTGTGACAGGATTTTTGATAGAAGGTGGAGAAATTACCTACCTTCACAAATGGCGGCCCAAAGGATATAAATTCCGAAGTCCTGAAAAATTATTATGAAAGATAGACTTGACCAGTGTGAAGTGCTTGGCGCCAGGCGCCTGTGGAGACGCCACCCGGTGTACAACTCAAAAAGGACTATAGAAAGAATATTAACCCGATTAAAATTTAAAATAGGAAATTATTACGACTAGCTCTACGGGAGAGGGAGTTCGAGGGGACGATCCCTAAGCAAGGCCAAATCAGTTACATTCGCATGAAACGACATTTTTATTAAAATAATCAAATGGAATAAAAGAAGACAAGTTAAAAATTACGGCAAAGGCTTAATACTAAGAGGAAAAAAACGTGTTATTAAGTTAAAGATTCGATTAAGCGCCTCATGTTAAGGACTTACACATTTAAATCAAACAAAATAATAAACTAACAACCTTAAACATCGAGGAGAGAATGGGCAAGGAAAGAGATCAAAATTCAGATAAAAATTTACCTTGAGGTTTGACTCAATCAAGACCAAAATTTGCTGCTTATTGACCAATTAGTATCCAACAACCAAAAATTGACACGTCCACACGCCAATATGGCCACACGAAATCTAACCCTTTGTTTCGCGCTCATGGAAAGCGTCGTCCTTTTCATTTTCATAAGTGAAATTCGCTGACGAGGACATGGACGCGCCACCTGGCGCCTTTATTGTTGAACCTTGTATCACTTAAGTGGTAAGAGATACTGCTCGTAGAGTAAGTGAGTCCGTCAGAAAATCCAGTCGCTAGCGAAACATTGACGGGTTACCTGGCATCTCTTAATTATCGAGTCTTGTATCACTCGAGTTTTTGAGAGATATTACTCGTAGAGTAAGTCCGCCAGAATGTGAGATGAGTTAGTAATGCTGAGGAATCCCTTAAAACTGTCAAAAAATGACACGAGACACAGCCAAAACAGAAGACGTGCTTCTTAAATGGACACCTGTTATAGTTATGACCAGAGTGGTGGCAGTTGAAGCATTTTCCTTCACGTGGATTGTGCAATGGCTCCCACTTCTCCCTCCGGTAGCAAAGCCTTGCTGCAGGAGAGAACAATTTTGGACCCAGCAATTCGCGAGAAATCGCTTCAATCTGACCCGGAGTAAACACTCCACCAGTAACCCCCCACACAGCCGGGCGAGTCAAAGGGAAAGTCCAACCACCTTCAAAACCTCCGATCCCTGGACTACTCGGGGATAATGGCACCGCAAGCGGAGAGCGTGGGTCCGCAGACTGAGCAAGTCCAGATCGTCTCCTGATACCACTTGGAGTAATATGGGATTAATGAATCGAGGAAGTGAGTTTAAATATTAATTTATTTTAAAACACACGATTTTTTCGAATACACGACAGTTAAAAGGTGAGAAATTAATTCTAAATTTGACTGTTGCGTTGACAAATGTTTGAACATAGGCTGAGGTCGACCCGATCAGTTGTTCTCTGCTTGACGGTTACAAGATTTCTGAATTTTTGAAGTCGCAGAACTCACGAGCAACGGGTTAAAGAATGATTTTTTAGAGCTGCTCGAAATTAACTAATAACCGCGACCTGTCAAGGAACGGGGAAGAACAGAAAAGGACGAACATATCTTGGGTTTCATTAATTAAAAAAAAAAAAACACTTTTTAACCGGTCCATTTCTCTTGACAATTCCCAATCTAAAATTATAAAAATAATCAATATTACTTGCTTATATGTATATAGACATATATATCCTCATGTACACCAACATTCATAATTAATGCGATTCTAAACCTACCCTAACAACCTCGGAATCTCTATAGAGCCTTCTCATTCTACCTGACGAAAAAGGTATTTCGACTTTTTCTTAAATTTCTTAATAAGAGGCACGGATACTCTTAACCTTCATCCTTCTAGCACTTTTCCATTCAAGCGGAATTTTAACTGTAATTAATAAAGGTATAGAATAAATTCTCAATTTCTAAGTAATAATATTACAGTATTTAAAATTTTCTTACTTCCTCTAGTTTTCCTTCCTTCAAGTGATAAAATTTCTTATCAAGATGTAAAATACCATCTTTTCAATATATTTTAAACTGACTCCTAACTTTGTCCATTAATTTTATTTTTTCCTTCGAGTCCAATTTTTGTCACTCTACTGGACATTCAATTTCTTCACCTTAAAAAAAACTATAATTTTTTCTCTCTACCTCATTTAATAAATTATCTATTCTGTCCTTTTCATCATTTGGAATGTTAGTTATAATAAAATCTATGATCCTTTTCCGTAATTCATCTAAATTGTGGGGTTTTGTTTTGAACACCCGATCCTTCAGATAACCACAATAAAAATAATCTGTGAGTTTGTTTTCAGAGACTAAATAATTGACAATAGTTTCAATTACGAAATCTTCACATGCTTTTACGTTTTTCAATAATCGTTGAATCCTCATGAACCTTTCATCGACACAAACAATAACATTTTTTAGCCCTTCGAAACGAGACTTGTAAAGTCGTAAACACGAGCGTGTATTTGCCCAATTCAATGGTTTGCCGGAGAAAGGTGAATTCCCGAAACCGAAGTATGATTCTATTATATCCAAGTGTTGCTGGAGTTTTGAGAAGTATGATTCTTTATATCCATGTGTTGGAGTTTTTCCCAAGTTGCCGAGTCGAAGGTGATACCGTTGTCTGAATTGTTCATAATTTTAATGACTTGTTGAAATTTCCCATGTGATTGAACCTCTAGTCCAATTATAATCGTCTTGCAAAATTAATCATTAAGTCCGTAAACAGTAGGCAGATTCATTTGTTGCGTGGTTCTCTTCGTGAAGTTTATAGACATCATAACCAAGCGTTTAATAGTAGCTTTAGTAAGTACGTGTTTAAGAGGCGATGCCTTGGGTGTGATCCTTTTTATTTTCGGTGTTTCAGCAACAGTTTAATTAGTGGGTTTCAGAAGAAACTTCGATAGTTTGAGTTGCCGTGGACTTTGAAAAATCAAAGATCAGCGAGGATCCTATCTGTCCTGAATCAGTGTTAACTTGCGACATAGTAGTTCGTTTAGATATAAAAACTCAACTGATTCAACGTGGTGCCATGGGTTGGGTTATCTATGTAAAATATATGAGGAATGGAAGCTGTAATTAATAAAGGTTTAGAATAAATTCTCCATTTCTAAGTAAGAATATTATAGGGTAAGGTGGTCCCATACCGACCCCCTAATTAGAAAGTGCCATAAAAGTTAAGCACATAAATTTTTTCGTTCCAATCTTCATGAATTCTGTAGGGAATACATTAAACTAAGTTGTGACTAGGGTTGAAATTTTTTTGCATACCAGAAGTAGAACATTTTTGAGCAAACGTAAAATCGGCATTTTCGCCATCCTAAAAAATGGTGGTCCATAACCGACCTCCCCCTGGTCCGATACCGACCCCCCATGTTTTCGCCGAGAATTTAAAACCAAACTATATTTTTTAACTTTTCTTGCACTTTGGAGACAAAAGAATGCAATCTAAGGACGATTAATGATAAATTTAGAATCATTTAGAAGTTTTTATTATCAAAACATGTATGTGCATTTTACAGCATTTTCGTCGAGTTTTCGGAGAAATTACTCGCCGCCGTCTTTTTCCTCGCAATAATTGCGCGTTCCTGAATTCGCGTAGACCTGCGTTGCTGCAGTTCCGCTTCTTTCTTCTTTTTTCCGCGGTTTTCTTCACGTTTCCTCATTTTTTCATCTTTTTCTTTTTGTTTATGCTCTTTAGCCTTTTGTTTTTCCGTGACTCTTGGGAACTCTGCATCGGACGTTGATACTGATGTTCGGCCTGCTGGTCGTCCTCTCCTTTTTTGGCTACGCGTAGGAGCTTTCGGGATAGGCGCAAGCGATTCCAATGTGGAATTCAAACTGAACGTTGATACGTCTGAAATCGATGTGGGCGATGGAATGCTTTCTTCTTGATTCTCTTCCTCGCCTCTTTCTTCCTCGTTATGGACTTCATCCGGAGCGTGATCTGGATTCGGTCGATCCGTCGTAGCACGCGGCATGAAATCCTGGAATATATCCGCATCTATCGGCCATACACCCGTCACAATAAATCCGGATTTGATGTTGATTTCGGTAACGCCAATCTCCAATGCTCTTGAAACCATAGCGGGAATGTCATATATTCGAATGGGACGTCCTGGATTCATTCGCATGAACATTTCGAACTGCTTGTTGATCGCAGATTTAAAGGGCTTAAACACGCTTACGTCAAGTGGTTGAAGGCGATGGGAGCAATGTGGCGGAAACGAAACGACATGAATTCCGTTGTCGCGGCAAAACTGTAATGCTGCCATGTAGCAATGGGACTCGTGGTTGTCCAAAAGAAGCAGAACAGGGTGATCAACGTTGCAGCGAGTAAAAGCATGTTCTTGCGTGGAAAAATGTAGAATGCTGGGATAGACTGTCCAGTCGCACTCACAGCCAACGCCACAGACACATTTGTATACTTTGGTCCAAAACAGCACTAAGGTTATCAAAAAAAGAATTGACGTTGGCTGCACAAAATGATTTAGCGCGATTCGCGCTAATCTGCTCTCGTTTTCTGAGTGATAAATTCTTATGTATTAACATGTTTCCGGAGAGGAAGGTCAGTTAATTAAATAAGCGAAACTTTTTCTTTAAAAAAAGGCAACGTTTCGAACCATGTGCGGTTTCTTTATTTTCTTTATACTTATGGCGCGGCATGACGGCTGTAAATATAAAAAAATTATCAAAAATTACAAAAAATCATATACGCTACCGCCGGAAACTGTGCACATAACTCTTGCGAATAAAAATAATACAACACGTGAAAAGTTCAACAACCTACTATTAATTGTTTCGTCGTGCTAAATCTAGTGACTAATTTTTCGGTCAAGGGTTTAAAAGTAAAAAAAATCACTGCGCTAAATCCAGTACAACATCTCGCCGTAGGCGCCCCATTCCTTTAAAAAAAAACACTACTCTACCATTCAAAAGCTATTCTTCCGCGGCGGGCGTATTTACTGAAGAATTCATTTTAATTACATGACGACTGCCCCGAAGAATAAGTCACTAACCAATTTTTCCGAAAACAGAGCGTATTAACTGTATTATGCTTCGCTAGCGTGTCGTATCTCCATTTAAAAATACATAGAGATACGACACTTTAGCGAAGTAAAATATAGTTGATACACTCTGTATACAGAAAACTTTGTTAGTGACTTATTCTTCGGGACAGCCACTTTTTTGGCAAAACCACAATTCCGTCACTGTAGAACTTCTGAGGTTTCTGGGCGAAAAACTGACCCAAGTGATTTTCACAAGCCTCTTTTGAAGCTAGCTTTACACCATTAAGAGAATTTTGCAGAGACCGGAACAAATGATAGACCGACGGGGCAAGGTCCGGGCTATACGGTGGATGCATCAAAACTTCCCAGCCAAACTCTCTTCATTTTCGACGAGTCACTAAAGATGTATGAGGTCTAGCGTTGTCGTGATGGAAGACAACGCCTTTCCTATTGATCAATTCGAGCAGCTCATGATGAACGATACCCTTCCAATCCCACCAAACACTCAGCAACACCTTCCTTCGCGTCAATACGGGCTTCGCAACTATTTGTGAAGCTTCTCCGGGCTTCAACCACGATCTCTTTCGCACATTATTGTCGTACGCGATTCACTTTTTATCGCTCGTAATAATTTGTTTCAAAAATGGCTCGATTTTGTTTCGTTTCAGCAGGGCTTCACAAATGGAAACTCGGTCCATTGGCTTTGGCGTTAATTCATGGGGAACCGAAATATCGAGCTTCTTTTGGTATCCAAACTTATGTAAATTATTCAAAACTGTTTTATGGTCGACATTTAGTTCTGTAGCTATGTCGTGAGGTGAAATATGTCGGTCTAACTCGATTTTTTCAAGAATTTCATCGACTTTTTCAACGGTTGGCCGACCAGGGCGAGGTTCATCTTCAAGATCGAAGTTTCCGGAACGAAATCGAGAAAATCAATTCTGACACTGGCGTTCACTTAAGCACTTATCACCATAAACACTACATAATTTTCGATGAGCCTGCGCTGCAGTTTTCCCTTTTCGGAAGTAGAAAAGCAAAATGTGACGAAAGTGGCCTTCTGGAATCTCCATTGTCAAAGCGCAATCATTTTTGAATGAGCAAGCGAATGACGCTACTTTGTACTCTAGAATGTTCTGTGGACTCTAACCTCTAAACATGCTATAGTATGGCTTCATTGAATATGCATTACTGGAGATATACAACTTTATCGTCATCTATTAGGAAGAACCGAAATTATTTTTTCCCCAACCCTTGTATGACATCGTAAAGCTATATTCAACAAAGATGATCTAATTTCAAAGACCTTTCGGTTAAAGTTGGTTGAGGCTCACCGTGCACAATCATGTTGAAAAAAATTTAATATTTTATGTAATTAATTATTTAAATTTATTTAATCATAATTAGAATTATCACATTGACTGCATAATATTTCCTTCTGCTAATATTTGCATAATCAATAAAACCACATAGTGTTTCTTTTGCATAATATTTGCATAATTATCAAAAATAATTTACTTGATTAAGATTTTTATTTAAATCATTTATTTGTAAGGAAGTCAAATAAATATTATTTAATAAATTATGAGCACGTGATTTTTTTGTAGACGCAATTTCTCTTTTTTATTGATTTTGTTTCTCTTACCTGTGACGTCCGGATAAATATTTAATTTTTGTCGAAGCGGGAGTTGAGGAATGACTGAGAGAGAAAGAGGGTGAACAAACAAAATAGTAATGATTTTTGTCGACTAAATTAAAATAGATTTATTTTTTTGGTGTACATGAATTTAGTTTTATTGGTTTGACGAGTGAGAGATCCCATAATCCACGGTAGACAGCTTGAAAAAGAAAAAGGACGAAACTGAATTTACAGGACTCAGATAATGGTAAATAGGAAAGGTTAAATCATTTATTTGTGAGGTACTTACTGATTTTTATCCAGGAGGCTTAACTTGTACACTAGGGTGGTTCACAAAAAACTTTTTCCTATTTTTTAATGGCCGTATCGCGACAGTTTGTTTCTCTGGGTGAGATAATACACTCCACATTTTTTCGGATTTTTAAAAAATGTTCTAGAGGTTGCGAGCATCTAATTTACGTAAAAATTGAGATTTTCGTAGATTTCTTTTTTTTCAAAAAGATACATATTTGTTTTAGAGAAATATCTTACCAATAAAAATTGTAGCTAATACAAAGGACAAAACTTTCACTTCGTGTCCGATTGAAAAAAATTACTTGGCGCCGGCAAAATGCATAAAAGGTACGATTTTTTACAGAGAGATAAATATAAGGGCATAATTGTACCTCTAAACATTTTTTGTAAGGATACATTTTTTCTTTCTTATAAAATGAAAAACAATCGCTAATGTATTTGTGCTTCGCAGCGTCAATATAAGAATATATTAAAAATATGATTTCATATAAGATGAGTAATTTGTTATTCCCTCTTCCTCCTATTGATGTATTTTACTATTATATAAAATTTCATTGATGGAGAACCCAATAAAAGCATTGTTAATTGTTTTTTTATTTCTTTATGTTTCTGCTGTCCCGTTTTTTAATTTTTCGTCTCATATCTATTATATATTTTGCCCCTATTGTGTGGGGATGATCTCAGAATTTTGGCAATCTTGACAAAAAATGTTTAGGGGTACAATTATGCCATTATATTAATCTCTTTCTAAGAAATCGTACTTTTTATGCCTTTTACCGGCGCCAAGTAATTTTTTTCAATCGGACACAAAGTCAAAGTTTTGTCCTTTGCATTATCTACCATTTTAATTCATAAGTTATTTCTCTGACACAAATATGTATATTTAAATAAAATCGAAAACTACAAAAATCTCAATTTTCACGTAAATTTGATGCTCGCAACCTCTAAAATTTTCTTTTAATAATCTGAAATGATTAATTAATTAGGAAATATCCATTTCCTTCATCATTTCTGGGATCGTCGCTACAAAATGGCAGCAACAACGTAGGAACAGAAAATAGCTAAATACCTGTTAGGTTCCAGACACCTCTTCGGCTTCACTCCAAAATGTTTACGAAAAAAATGCATATAACTGATCTCTTATAAAAAGTCCCTATCTCAGGAAGAGGGATTTCGCGGGGGCGAGAGAAGCACTTCAGAATTAAGTTTTTGAAAAAAAATATAGTAAAACTATGTAAGTTTAATTAAATTTAGCAAATAGTGATATACAAGGTTGAAATTTGAATTTACATTAAAAGGGGTTTAAACCCAAACCATGATTAACAAGCCAAGAAAACTATTAGATCAACAAAGAAAAGCTTAACCTACACGAAAATTCTTAACACTAAATTCTCAATCTCATTGTGCTTCTACACTCAACATGGCGTCAGCAGGAAAAAATCTAGACCCAATTTTCTATCATTACGCGCGACACATATTTCTCATACACAACAAATCTCAAGAACACAAAGAAAAGAAATCTGGAGAGAATCAAGAGTGACTGGTAACGCCTACCTCGGTCCTGGAGTCGAAGAGGCCTTATTTTACGGCTTCAGTCCGGCAAAATAGAATGGACTCGTCCAAGTACTTTGAAAGTTATCAAGAATCTTTCCTTCCCTCGTAACTAGTCGATGGCGGACACGAAACTGAGCTCCTACGTCCTCTCCATCGGCGACTTCAAGTGGTGCTTTTCGAAGTTGAAGGCGTCTAAAAATTGCAATGTTTTGCCTATCAGGATTATTATTTCGATCAATTCGAGCGCAAAAAATTGAAAGAAGAGAATTCCCAAAAGCACATTATATATTATAAATTCCAGATAAAATTACTTACATTTGTCGAATTCAGTTAAAGTTAACGCAAATACACGCCAGTAGTGTCGTCGAAAAAGTGAAGATTCTTCCGCTTTCCTCGTGATTTGCCGGTCTTCAAGGCGCATTCCTACCACATGACTGCCAAATCATATTTGTAGCGGCTTGATGCGTCGATATGTAGGGAATCGTTCCGAACGACAAATTCAAATTTGAAACTGGTTATGATTAACAACTTTAGCTTTATAAACTGAATTAATAGTGTTCTCTAGAGAAATTGAAGCAATAACGTTAAAGGTTTCGGAGACATTGATTCTCAGCTTGACGTCTGCGGGAAGTTAGGTATTAAAATTATATTCCTGTCACATAATATTTTTCAAACCAATAAAGCTAGCTTTTTTCATAGCCACTTCAGGCACGACAACTTTATGTTTCTTGTTTTTACAAGAATTTTCACCATTTTCACTATCTTCACAATCAAAGTCGGGAGCAGGTGTTCTGTCGAAAAGAATAGTCTTTTCACGGAAGCACATCGTGAATTTCACTATGTAGTCATTAATCTCGAGAGGTTCCAACTCTGACGCGAAGTAGTACTTAGTTTTAAAGTAGGCACTTATAGGTGTTGCAACCCGTTAAAATATTTAATGGTTTGTGGAGGCTACACAAACTGAACGAGGTCCAAAGTCAGACTTCATTTATTAGTTTTGTGTGTCGTAATGTAATTTTTCTCATCCGAGAATACTATCATTTTACCGGCTGTTACTAAGAGGGTATCATTTCTTTTCAAAGTAAACGAGAATTTTTTTTCCATTTCCTAATGGGTCGATGTTTATCCGATCCGTCGCGACCCACACACACACAGACGTTTACACACGTAGTCGCAAGACACATCCTCTCATACGCGTATTGTTATTTGTCGTAATTGAAAGAGTAACAATTGGCTTTTAACCAAGATGACATGGAATGCTTTTAAATTCGCATGTCATCTTATTCTTTGCTCTAATCCAAATACTAATTACCATAGGCAATTATTTAGAAGTTTTGAGATTCGACTATGAAATTTCCTAAGGCGTTTCCATTGGTTGAGGATTAAAAATTGTACGGGGGTGCCAGAAAACCCGGTTATTCAGAAAGACTTGAGAGAAATTTTAATCCACGGTGTATTCGTTGGATAAAGAGATTTTACGTCCCCACGACGAGGTTTCCAACGCGCCCTAGTTAGAAAAACCATTTTTATTAGTTTTACATTTCGGCCCGAAATAGGATAGGGAGTCCGGCCTCTCCTAATTGGTCTAGGGGCGTGGCCTAGTTGCAAAATGGCGTTCATTAGGAGGCGTGACCTAATTACAGCATGACTATAATTCGGGGTCGTGGCCTAATTACAAAATGGTGGTTATTAGGGGGCGTTGCCTTATTACAAAATGGTGGTAATTTTGGAGTGTGGCTTACCTAATTAATCGATTAGATGATTCCCAGCTGGAAAAGGGGAGGGGGCCCAACACCCTACCTGTGTGAATCTGCGATGTTTCATAAATGGAAACGTTCTACCTCAAAAAAGGGAGGACCCCACCCCCTCCCTGTTAATCTAAGAGTAGAGGACAATTTGGAAAAGGACCTGGCCAACAATGTATGAAATTAAGCTGGTTTGTCAGTTCCATAAAAACGAATTCAAAATATAATTGGACGAATTGCTTCTCAAGTTTTGCTTGTACCTGACTTTTGAAGTATGCAGATGTTAACTTAATTATCTGACTGATTAATTCCTCATTCGGTGAGTTTATGTTTTCAGAGACTAAATAATTGATAATAGTTTCAATTAGGAAATCTTCACATGCTTTTACGTTTTTCAATAATCTTTGAATCCTCATGAACCTTTCATCGACAAAAACAATAACATTTTTTAGTCCTTCGAAACGAAACTTCTAAAGAACAGGAAAAGCTGCTCTAGCCTCCATATAAGGAGCTCTGGCCAACACTGGTCTTATTGCTTCGAAGGCGGTGTGCTCTGCTGTGAACATCTGGACTGAACTGCCATCAATGGATTGCAATGGTTCGAGTAGTGGCAACACAAAGTGGATTGAGGTGGAGTGGTAGTTCGTATATACCATTCGCGTGTCACTGTTAGTCTCGTTGTTGTACTCCTTGCCATCCCTCAGAAGTGTCGCCTTGTTGCCATGAGTGGTCGTAAACACGAGCGTGTATTGGCCCAATTCAATCGTTTGCAGGTATAAAGGTGAATTCCCGAAACAGAAGTATGATTCTATTATATCCAAGTGTTGCTGGAGTTTTGAGAAGTATGATTCTTTATATCCGTGTGTTGGAGTTTTCCCCAAGTTGCCGATTCGAAGGTGAAACCGTTGCCTGAATTGTTCATAATTTTAATGATTTGTTGAAATTTCCCATGTGATTGAACCTCTAGTCCAATTAGAATGGTCTTGCAAAGTGAATGATTAAGTCCGTAAACAGTAGGCAGATTCATTTGTTGCGTGGTTCTCTTCGTGCAGTTTCTATACATCATAACCAAGCGTTTAAGAGCAGCTTCAGTAAGTACTTGTTTAAGAGGCGACGACTTGGGTTAGATCCTTTTTATGTTCGGTGTTTCAGCAACAGTTTAATTAGTGATTTTCAGACGAAACTTCGATAGTTTGAGTTGCCGTGGACTCCGAAAAATCAAAGACCAGTGAGGATTCCATCTCTCCTGAATCAGTGTTAACTTGGGACATAGTAGTTCGTCACTCTAATTCCTACTTTGTGGTTGAGCATCATCCAGATCTTCTGTGAGACTTTCGACAGCTTCATCAGCCATCAATGGGGCATGAAAGTCTTGTACTGAGGGGTGTGAAGTATCATCCATAGCTCTAGACGGGCCTGCAATCGAAACAATATCTGGTTTTTACTCGTCGCCGGAGGTACCAAACTAATGCGCTATTCCAAAAGGGATTAGCGCATTTCTATTTTTTAAGTGGTATTCGATTATTTATCCTACTCCCTGACTGGGAGCCCAAACCCTTGTAGTCTTGAAATTTTTGACGGGTTGCACGAAATAATTCTGAACGACTATTTATCTTGGTACAAATAAAATTGAAAGATTTTATTAGATATGATCATGGAACGAGTCAAGACACAATGTGAAATTTTTCTTATAGACCACCGCCTATCTCCACGGTAGCGGAGGAGATGGCGGGTTAAGGAATTTTCTCTACAATATTCTTTACAATCCTCAAGCAATGTCACATCGGAACATTAATACACAATCCCACGTCCCGCCGAAAGGGGAGAGACACGAGTGGGAGACAGAGAGGGAGAGAGATATGAGGTGGTTACAATTGTGAATACAATAAATAATTCCTGACCTTGTTCCTCCGTCGATGTGTTGCTATCGTAGAGCGTCGCTCATCACTCCTTCACGGTGCGCGAACTGTCACCGGGGATGGCCTAGAATTGGTCTGGATTTAATTATAAAATCAATTTCCTTTCATAATGATTCTAAATCATGCTTCCTTCATAGATGGGTGTTTAGAAATATAAATTATATGTATATATTGCAACAAGGTTTTCCAATTTTATCCGTGTGCACCACGGATTTTACCGAGTTCGTGAGTCGCACTCTTTCGACTCACGAACCACCCACGAAGCTCGTTGAATTTTTATTATTACAGGCGCCGGGCAGGTTTCCCTACCAGAGCCCCGTTGGTGCCGGTCCTGTCGCAAACACTAGGTTAATCACTTGGCTTACTGCTAGCCCGCATGAGAGAAGGGATGGGATCGGTGGAGCGAGAGAAAGCATGACCCGAAAGTGGCGATAATAAATTCTTTACCACTCCGATTTGTAAAATGAAAACATTAAAAGATAACCTTTATTCGAATTCAGCGCACCAAAAACCTTCTGAAAAGTATACTCTGGTTTTTGGGTCTGAAGGTAGGCCAAATTTTGTCGGCCTGTGTAATTTACGTCACCTTGTTTTATTTCATTTCATATCTGGGTTTCCTCGAGATTCTCCTTTGTGTGACGTCTGGATTTAATTATAAAATCACGTTCCTTTCATAATGATTTTAAAATCATGCTTCCTTCATAGATGGGTGTTTAGAAATATAAATTATATGTATATATATTGTGACGAAGTTTTCGAGAAAACTCAGAAAGATGTATGACAACTTTCCGGAGTTTCGCCGAAGTCGTACCTAACCTCCGCAGGTGAGGAAAGGACGGATTGAATAAACTGAGCAAAAGTAAACTTACTGTCTAGCCAAAATCCGAGTCTAGGACAGCGACTAGACTAAGACATTTATCCATTGTTCTTTTGGTACTTAGTATTAGTCATAAGGGCCTAGCTAAATAGCCGACTAAATATGTTCGGGTTCGGTGTCGAGGCTGAACACTAATATGACAGCTCGAACACATTGAGCAGACGGCGCAGGGCATCGGCAGCCGGCCAGATTTTAACCCAGAAACTAGAGTATACTTTTCAGAAGGTTTTTGTTTATAAACTCTTCGATAGCGACTCGAACAGTCGACCGGAGTGATGGTTTGGCAAGCCGACTGATCAAGTGAGGTTCTACCAGTTGCATGAGAAAGCCATGTCGTTTCATTGGTCTATTATCAGCATCTAATTAATATAAAATGAGTGAGTTTAAACTCACCTGATTTAACATGCCATAGAACGAACGCATTGGCCATCGCAGATTTTTTGTAACTACAGAATATCGGTGACATTTTTTTATCAAAACGGTCAGTACCGCCTTTGGTTTTGTTGTAAAATAAAACAATTTCAGTCTTTCCTTTTTCACTATCATTTTCGCCTTTAGAATGAAGTGAAGAAAGTAATAATGCAATTTTTATCTTCTTCGAATTGTAAGAAACTAAAACTTTCCCATCAGCATTGGCAAATTGTACAAAGAATCTGATTTCTCCTGCTCTATGTGATAACTGAGTATTTTACTTGAATAGTTACGCTCAAACTTTTGTTGGTTTTTCGTATAGTGCGCAACGCAATCGCGACATCAACAAGCTGGTTTTTATTTCATTAGTTCCAAACCATAACGGTAACATGACTTGTCTGTCCCTTCCAGTTTGGTAATGAAATGGAAATGCATAGCAGAAAAAACTGAGTGTAATCTTTACCCGGATTTCGGGGTAAAGATTACTTGCAACCAAAATTACCCAATGTGGGTAAACTTTACCCGCACATGTCGGGTATTATTCTGCGTTTTCCTACGTTTGGAGATTAATTCTCAATGTTTACCTCGAAGACCTTGTAAACTTCATATCGTCTGCGTGCAACCAGCAACACTTCGGACCTTTACATCCAAACAGCGTCACTCAAAATCAAATGACCGAGTAATTTCTTTCGTTGTTCATTTGCAAATCTATAATACTTTACTCGGACGAGCAATTTCACCAACAATTTTGCAAATACAGCTGTTTTGCCAAGCAAATTTCACAACTCTTAAACATCGCCACGGTCTTCAAAGATAAATGGTAGCCAAATTTTGTCGGCCTGTGTAATTTACGTGACCTTGTTGTTTTATTTCATTTCATATCTGGGTTTCCTCGCGATTCTTCTTAATGTGACGTCTGGATTAAATTATAAAATCAAGTTCCTTTTATAATTATTTTAAAATCATGCTTCCTTCATAGATGGGTGTTTAGAAATATAAATTATATGTATATATATTGTAACGAAGTTTTTGAGAAAACTCAGAAAGATGTATGACAACTTTCCGGGGTTTCGCCGAAGCCGTACTTAACCTCCGCAGGTGAGGAAAGGACGGATTGAATAAACTGAGCAAAAGTAAACTTACTGTCTAGCCAAGATCCGAGTCTAGAACAGCGACTAGACTAAGGCATTTATCCATTGTTCTTTTGGTACTTAGTATTAGTTATAAGGGCCTAGGTAAATAGCCGACTAAATATGTTCGGGGTCGGTGTCGAGGCTGAACACTAATTTGACAGCTCTTAAACATTGAGCAGACGGCGCAGGGCATCGGCAGCCGGCCAGATTTTAACCCAGAAACTAGAGTATACTTTTCCGAAGGTTTTTGGTACGCACAAATTTGAATCTGAGGTTCAAATTGCTCAATTGGCTCTGGTTTCCGAGATATCCTCACCTAAAAGTGCAAAAATCGCGATTTTGGTCTATAGTTGAGGTTACGTAGCATCGCGACATTTCTTTTTCCCAAAAAACTATGAATAGCATCTTATATATCAAGTCTTAACCTTTCAAATGATGTTGAGTTTGCTCAGATATCTTTTTTTTTTCGCTGAGATATAGCATTTTAACATTTTTTAGCGATCCATAAACCTACAAACCATAAGCCCGTGAAATCCAAACAGAAACCCCAAGCCCAAAATCGCGATTTTTGCACTTTTAGGTTAGGACATATCGGAAACCAGAGCCAATTGGGCAGTTTGGACCTCAGATTCGAATCAGCGCACCAAAAACCTTCTGAAAAGTATACTCTGGTTTTTGGGTCTGAAGGAGGCCAAATTTTGTCGGCCTGTGTAATTTACGTCACCTTGTTGTTTTATTTCTTTTCATATCTGGGTTTCCTCAAGATTCTCCTTTGTGTGTCGTCTGGATTTAATTATAAAATCAAGTTCCTTCCATAATGATTTTAAAATCATGCTTCCTTCATAGATGGGTGTTTAGAAATATAAATTATATGTATATATATTGTAACGAAGTTTTCGAGAAAACTCAGAAAGATGTATGACAACTTTCCGGGGTTTCGCCGAAGCCGTACCTAACCCCCGCAGGTGAGGAAAGGACGGATTGAATAAACTGAGCAAAAGTAAACTTACTGTCTAGCCAAGATCCGAGTCTAGGACAGCGACTAGACTAAGGCATTTATCCATTGTTCTTTTGGTACTTAGTATTAGTCATAAGGGCCTAGGTAAATAGCCTACTAAATATGTTCGGGGTCGTCGTCGAGGCTGAACACTAATTTGACAGCTCGTAAACATTGAGCAGACGGCGCAGAGCATCGGCAGCCAGCCAGATTTTAACGCAGAAACGCAGATTTTTTGTAACTATAGAATATTGGTGACATTTTTTATCAAAACGGTCAGTACCGCCTTTGGTTTTGTTGTAAAATAAAACAATTTCAGTCTTTCCTTTTTCACTATCATTTTCGCCTTTAGAATGAAGTGAAGAAAGTAATAATGCAATTTTTATCTTCTTCGAATTGTAAGAAACTAAAACTTTCCCATCAGCATTGCCAAATTGTACAAAGAATCTGATTCCTCCTGCTCTATGTGATAACTGAGTATTTTACTTGAATAGTTACGCTGAAACTTTTGTTGGGTTTTCGTATAGTGCGCAACGCAATCGCGACAAGCACAAGCTGGTTTTTATTTCAATAGTTCCAAACTACAACGGTAACATGACTTGTGTGTCCCTTCCAGTTTGCTAATGAAATGGAAATGCATCACAGAAAAAAATGAGTGTAATCTTTACCCGGATTTCGGGGTAAAGATTACTTGCAACCAAAATTACCCCATGTGGGTAAACTTTACCCGCACATGTCGGGTATTATTCTGCGTTTTCCTACGTTTGGAGATTAATTCTCAATGTTTACCTCGAAGACCTTGTAAACTTCATATCGTCTGCGTGCAACCAGCAACACTTCGGACCTTTACATCCAAACACCGTCACTCAAAATCAAATGACCGAGTAATTTCTTTCGTTGTTCATTTGCAAATCTATAATAGTTTACTCGGACGAGCAATTTCACCAAGAATTTTGAAAATACAGCTGTTTTGCCAAGCAAATTTCACAACTCTTGAACATCGCCACGGTCTTCAAAGATAAATGGTAGTCCATCGGAAATTACATTAATTTTTTGGGATATTTGTTAACATACAAATATTATGCACGTCTTTGCGAAAGCGTAGCTGGCATAACCCCAAACATAACCTCTATAGTTGCTTCTGAACAATGGTAATCTACATGTCTTTTCAGGATCATTTATTATGTTAACAAATGTCAAAAACACTTACCTCATGTGCACAAAAATATTAGTTTGTGTGAGAAGCGAGAAAAAATAGCAAACACCCGAAACTCATGCAGACATAACTTTGAGAGAAATCAGCTGATTCGGCATGTGCTCTTTTCTTTTCATCAAAACATGACAAATTTATTTAACTCGTCTTTATTCTTCCGTAATTATTTTTAGCTCAATAAACTTGCCTATAATTTTTAAAAAAATTAAAGTTTCTATTAAAAAAAAATATCGAGCATTCAAATTGCCGCTATTCGGAGATTTTTCCGCTGAAGGAAAAATCTCTATTTTCACTACTCATGTCTTGCGCAAGTCCGCAACTTGCGGATCAGTAATCGTGTGAAAAGGCCCTGATTTTACTGCGTATTTTACCTACTAGAATTTAAAATAGTACAGAGTGGAATTAAAATTCTCTCCCTCTCTATTTTACTTACTTCCTTAACAAATAATAGAGTCATAAATTTGTATCGTGATTCGCCACCGTCTTCCAATTGGTTCCACAGTTTTCCTCATTATAGCCAGCATTACGACTCATTAACGCCTCTGTTTAAAAAACTCACTTCCTCTCACTTTAACGTGTGAAGATAGTATGAATTTTTAGAATAATAGCTTATTCCACTGGTTACACTGAGATGGAGAGAACTTTCCTAGGAGGGTGTAAATAAGCCTTTAGATCGAGTTACCTAGGGCCGTGTTCCAATTTGGTAAATTGCACTTTTATAGCAAATTTACTCTCTAAAGCACAGTATGCCCACTCCAATGTATTTCGTGGGGGTACTTAGAGATTGTGGCGAGGCGTATCAGCGACACCTGGGGGACATAGCAAGAACTATTCGGCAACGATTCCCCCTTCCCCTAGGCAAATTTTTTTTTTAGGTTAGGTTTACTTTTAGGATAGAGTTTCATAGGAGCGTCAAACTGGGCGCAAAACGTCAAATCACTAGACACGTCAGCTAGTAATTGTATCTCTGTGTATTATTAGGAGAATATCATTTACTGGAATATCTAGTGATTTGACGATTTACGTTTTGTGCATTGGCAAATTGTACAAAGAATCTGATTCCTCCTGCTCTATGTGATAGCTGAGTATTTGACTTGAATAGTTACGCTGAAACTTTTGTTGGTTTTTCGTATAGTGCGCAACGCAATCGCGAAAATCACAAGCTGGTTTTTATTTCAATAGTTCCAAACCACAACGGTAACATGACTTGTGTGTCCCTTCCAGTTTGCTAATGAAATGGAAATGCATCACAGAAAAAAATGAGTGTAATCTTTACCCGGATTTCGGGGTAAAGATTACTTGCAACCAAAATTACCCCATGTGGGTAAACTTTACCCGCACATGTCGGGTATTCTTCTGCGTTTTCCTACGTTTGGAGAGTAATTCTCAATGTTTACCTCGAAGACCTTGTAAACTTCATATTGTCTGCGTGCAACCAGCAACACGTCGGACCTTTACATATAAACAGCGTCACTCAAAATCAAATGACCG
>CAKNWU010285946.1:0-10804 GCA_932072015.1 Andricus quercustozae
TAACATATCGTTGGAATCGTTATAATTCATAGATTTCGAATATTTTATTTGTAAATTACCAAGTGCTGAATTTAAAAAATGTTATACTCGAAATTTTAGTGCTCATTATTAACAAAGGACTACCGCTGAATAGGTTCGAAGAGAGAAGCTCGGTTGAGCGAGGGGAAGCCGCGTAGTGGGGGAAACTCTCTCAGGTACCCAGTGCGTAATTGACCATCGCCCTTTTTTTTGAATTTAATCTAAAAGAGTACGAAAATGGAAAATTAAGAGACCAAGGCATTGGTAACATAATTGCATTTAACTTAAATTTAAATCCCTATGAATCTCTCAAATTAGGGATCCCAGTTGGACTTTTAAAATCAACCTTTATAGAAATAAATCAAAATTACCATTACTCTGTCCAGCGAAAGACCATAAATATACTATGTATAGGTAGTCACAACTAGTGCTTTATGAAATTTATTATGTTTCAGAAGTCTAAGATTTCTATAACAAGTCTATAAGGGCGAGAATTGATTGAAAACTTCTGTTTGGAGGAAAATATAATGCAGACACGCCCACAAGGAATGGGTTTGTGTAAATCGAAGGTAAGCTCTTCTCGGAAATGTATTGTCTCTCGTTAGACAAAGTTTTATAGTCAGGTCATTTTGGATAATTATTTCGGAAATGAATAGGCTTAATCCCAATTGCGGCGCCCCCCTGTACGTAGCGCCCTGGGATGCCGCCCGATCACCCACCCCAAAGACAGGCACTGTCTATTTTCTGTATATCCGCGTTTCTGCCAAGAATATTTGAACACGTCAATAAATCTAGGTGAAAACAATTAATTATGTGTGAGGGACTGTAATTTTATAATGTTATTCCTAATATGCAAGTAAATGTCAAACCTCAAAAGAATAGTAGTGTCAGAGATTTTTCGTTCGAAATTCTTCCAAATTCTAAAGCCAAACACATCCAAGAGATAAATTTTCCCAGTTGTGCCTTTTAGAATGGTTTTTAGTAAAAGGGTTTTACGTTTTGGTATTGCTGTTTGCACGGTTCGTTCATACTGGCCACTCCATGAATCTAATAATAATACAGAATTTTTTCCGACTTTAGGGAAAAATACATCTTGAAGCCACATGTGAAGCAATTCTGAAGAAAATTTACCGGGTTTAGAGGCTTGCAAGTAAATATTGTTTGCCTTAAAAAGTCCTTCTTTACTCTTGGTACAAATTGTCCGGATGGTTTTTATTAAACCACGAAAAGGGGTGAAAGTAATCTTCCATCGACAGATATGGTTGGCTGAATTGTATAGCTGTGCGTGGTGGAGGAAACCGATTAAACAACATTTTCCACAGTTTTTGTTCCTTGATAGCTCAAAGTTCTTCCCCTGTTTAATTCCAAATTGAAGCCGCTTTGATCGGAATTGAAAATGTTGCTTTCCCCATACCTCAGAATTTCTGAGTTTACATTGTTTTTAAAAACATCACATTCTTGTTCTATATCTCTAGTTTCATGTAAAGATGACACACATATAAATTTTGTGATTTTGCGCGAAACAACGTTATGCAGTTTCTTTAATTTCCATACCCACCAACGTGATGCTTTAAACCGTGGCATGTCCGAGTCACGCTTCTTTTGTAAAGCCCATCTTCAAAGATCTATATCGTAAACTGTCATCTTCGAATCAATACCCTCTTTAAAATTGTCGAAAGTGTATTTTGCAACTTTGTATAGCTTATCTTCTCGGTCGCCACAACTTTTGACTTGTTCTTGCCATCTTCTGAATTGTCGATCTGAACGAACCTTCTTGAACCTTTGATGAACGGATGTAAGAGATAAACGCTTTTTCTTTCCAGAATTCCAGTAGTCAACAGCTTCTTTTTTATAGTCGAAATTGACTTTCTCCTCTTGATATAAACAACTAGGTACTTTACCATAATCGTTTTATTCTTCTTATTCTTCATCTTCAATCGGTTGTATGTCAATTTGACTATCCCCATAAACAAATTGTGAGTCAACTAAATTTTTAATAAGAAATGAAAAATCAAAAATATTTCGCCTTATAATATCCTCTATTACAACGTGTGGATGTACCTCCTCAGGTATTATTTCTGAAGGCTAAATGCCGAGTTTTTCCACATTGAAAGTTATTATCAATAACGATATTATATTTAACGGATTGATTATCATTTTATGTAGTAATACTTTACACGATAGAAACACAAATAAATTTTCAACTGAACAAAAATGTTCTTTTCTTTCGGTTTACATACATGCCTGATAATTTTATATATGCGCAGCTATTATTATGAATGGCAAAATGATAATGCCTTTATCATATCACACACCCAACTTGTGAAATAAAATATTTTGTTTGTTCTTTTCATTTACTTTTGGTACATTTATTTTTTATTTCGTGGAAGATATATTGTGAGTCGGAAGCCTTGAGCAATAAGGGTTAAAGGGACTATATGTATACGGGTAAGTGTATGTGTTTACAATTTTCAACGGATATATGTACGTGCCTGAACCTAAATAAAAATTCATTAAACAGTTCTGTTATATGTATCATCATTAAAATTGCCTGCTAAACAAAACATAAAAAGTTTTTTAGGGGTATTCTTTATATGTATAACAGGGTTTTATTAATATAAGAACAAGTGCCACCGTTAACAAGAAATCGGTTATAATATTATTGATTATCCAAACCAAATATTTTAATCCATTACTTACAGAAACGTTATCTTAATAAATATATATCTTATTCAATGATAATATTAAAGGGATGGATGTCACCTAATTTTGGGGTGTTTTCGAATTGCACTGATGATTCATAGTAGAATTTAATATAAAAACAAGATGTTTGCAGTGACAAAGTACAAAATGTTAACTCTTCGATGGCACACTTCCCATAGCGTAACGTAGCTGGCACACTGGGGTCTTTTTGACCCCAAGCGAAAAAGGCTTCCCGAAAAGAGCCAATTGATTATTTTGAGTAGCTGAATTTTCTGCACACTCTTGGATAGTTACTTCAAAAAATGCTATAGGTTATTTAGTTCAAAAGTTATTTTAAATATGAAAAAAAGATTGTAAAAGTTAAAACATAAGGAAAAATGACATTTTTGACGACAAAATTAATAACTTCTTTTTTCTTTTTCAATAACCGTATAAGTACTATTTCAAAATGTTGAAGGGATTTAAATAAGGTTCAATATGCCTGGGGTTTTTTGACCCCAGTGTGCCAGCGAAGAGTTAAACTATATCAATACTCATTCCTCAATACTTATCCCGCTGTACTAATTATTTTAATACTCATTCTCTGAATACTCATTCCTGAATACTCATCCCGCTATACTAATTATTTCAATACTCAATCCTCATTACTCATCCCGCTATACTAATGATTTCAATACTCATTCTCTGAATACTCATTCCTCAATACTCATCCCGCTATACCAATTATTTCAATACTCACTCTCTGAATACTCATTCCTCAATACGCATCTTGCTATACTAATTATTTCAATACTTATTCCCCAAAACTCATTATTTCAATACTCATTCCCTCCATACTCATCCCGCCATACTCATTATTTCTATACTCATTTTCTCAATACTCAATACTCATTCCAATACTCAGGTAATATAGCAATTTTTCTATACTCAATTTTCGTAAGGGAAGCCGTTAGAAATACGTAAAAGTAAACAACATTTTCGGTATCTTCGTCAAACAAGTAAAAAGTCAAGCAAAAAGTCCCAGGACGGCTAAATATTTCCTCAGGCAAGATATTTTTCAGGGAGGTCAAGGTCATTCTTGAAGTGACTTTCAACGAGGAATTCAGTGGTGACATTTATTTTGATCTTGACCATGACTTTCACGGTCATTTCAAGGTCAAATTGATTTTTTTAAATGGTAACCCCTACTTTTGACTTCGGAAACTGAGAGAGAGCCTCTTAGATTCTTACTCGTTAAACTTTTTGGATCACCTCAGTGGTTAAACAGTGATCGAAATTTCTGGAAAGCTGGAACGAATTCGTGGTTCGCTTAACAAGGTGGATCCCTGCATACCAACCAAGAATCAAATTCTGGAAATTCGCGGGTTTCCGGAAAATAATCGAACCTTTTTGAAATTTTGACGTGAACTCTGACGATTTTCTATACAACGAATTTTCGAGAAGGCTCGAGACATATAGAAAGAAGTATGGATACAGGATAGGAGTTCTAGTGATTAAGCTTGGAAGGATCCATTGGTGCTTTCTATACGGTTTGACATACTGGCTGCCAACGGCGCTGGAAAACACATGATTACATTCTGGAAAGATCGATCGAAGTTTCCACAAGGTTCGTTGCACGCGGGGTCTACCTGCATCAATTTGTTGTAAATATTTCGATGCATGGATTCCTAAAAGCAATAAACCCACCTGGAAAGTTCGGCCGATCTTTCTGGAATTTAGGTAAAGATATATAGGCCCGCGCAGTTGATTTCTTCAACATTTAGCGGTGTGCTTCACCGGAGTAGGTTTCTATGACACATGCGGATGCGTACTACCGTTCGGTTGTAAAAGGGCTGCGCAGTTGAGTTATATGGGACATACAGCTGCGCAGTACACTTCTGGGTCACTAATTGATGCGCAGTACTCTTCTATGATACACATGGATGCGCAGTGCAGTTTTCTGGTATATATGGCTGAGCAGTAGAATTCTGGAACATATACCGCTGCGCTTACACTTCTGCGATACGTACATATGCGCAGTAGTATTTTATAGTACATAGGGCTGCGCAGTATACTTATATAGCATACGAAACTGTGAGGTATTATTCCAGGGAAATATATAGAAACTTAAAATATTCCAGAAAAATCAAAGTTTCTATAAGGTTTTAGATGTATCGATATTGGATTTAATCTTTAACTTGCATCGAAGTATCTAGAAACTTATAATGAGCTGTGTAGAGTAGGGGTGACGTCTAATAAAAGTCGGACTGGAGCGAGGCGCAGTCATTCCGTTTTCGAACACAGTGTAACAAACATCTGAAGTAAATAGTGAACAGTAATCAAATGTAAACATTATTGAAGTGAATAGTGTCTGAAAGAGTGAAAAGAAGAACAAAAGAAAGTTGAGGTGTAGAAAAACTTTAATAATCATCAGGTGTTAAGATGCTGTTCGACGAATGTGTAAAGCTTGTTCTCATTATCGAGGAAGCTTTAACCCTGATTTCGTCGTCCTCGTCTAGAAACATGCAATTGCATAAAGTCAATAAATGGAGAAACAAATGTATGGTGTGGCTAAAGACAGTGCGAAAGGAGCTTTATAGAAAAACCTCATCACTAACAATAAATCAAAAATGGAAGTGCCTAAATATAATTGAAAAATTAGCATGTATTAAGGCTCGTTTTCATATGCTCGGTGAAAAAGGAAGTGGTCTGGAGAACAAAAGAACAAAGCGTGATGACATCAGCAATCGAGTTGTATGGATTGATGTTGACAAAGCGTTTGAATGCAGAATAAAAACATGTGTTGCTGCCAACCTAGTCACAAAAATGTTCTTGCATTCCTGGATGATGCTGAAAGAATATTTATTACTGAGGTGGGCAAGGCCTTGCGCGAACAAAGGGCTTTAAAAGTGCACGCTGCGCTCCTTACATAATATCTGAAGATTGGTAAGGAGACACCTGATGATAAGACTTTTAAATCCAAAAATGAAGAGATTTACTATTCCACAGATATGAAACTGTTTTAAAAACTATGTGAGATACCTGATCCTACAAGAAATGGAAGATTTTGAGAAAAAAAAGACTTAGGATGGACCTTACTCTCAATCATAAAACTTTCAGTGAACATTAATAAGCTTAACCCAGTGAAGGGGAATTCTTACATCGAACTTCCTTTATGCATTAAGAACAAAGAAGCATGTCTCAATGTGCAAAATAAGGATGACAACGAGTGTTTTAAATGGGCTAAACTATCAGCCATGTATCCACCCGAGAGGAAAGATATCACCAAACGTGTATCCAGCTATACCGAACACAAAAATAAATTAAATTTTCCTGGGATCAACTTCCCGTTCGCATGAAAAGACGTGAAAAGATTGGAAGAAAAAAATGACATATCAGTGAACGTGTATGACCTGATAAAAAACAAGAAGAATGAATTTACGGTAGTTCCATTACATCTTACTTCGCAAAAGAGGAATATCCATGTGAACCTTCTCCGAGTAGAAGAAGAGTATGTTATCGAAGAGAGTAGTGATGAAGAAGAAGATTATCAGGATAACAGGAATCAGTCATTTAATTTTCATTATGTATGGGTAAAAAATCTTTCTAGATTTGTGAGTAGACAACTATTTGCAAAGAAAATCCGAAAATATATTTTTGTTCGATGTCTACACTATTTTCCATCTGAAGGAAAGTTGATGGTACACAGTGAAGATTGTAAAAAATTAAATTACTGCAAAATTGTATTACCAAATCCTGGAAAAAATACTATCGAATTCAAAAACTTTAAGGATCGAGAGAAAGTTCCTTTCATTATTTATGCCGACTGCGACTCCCTGTTAAAACCCGTGGAGGAGCGGGAAAAAATATCAAACACTGAGGTCTTCCAAAAACATAAGGTTTGTTACATCGGATATTACCTCAAGTGCAGCTACAATGATTATTATTATGTATAATCCGCAAAGTGGTTTGCTCTTGAATTGCTGAAGAAAGCAAATACTTGTGACGAAATACTGATAGGTATGTACCGCGGTCCGGCGCACGAACATTGTAACTTAGAATATCAAGATTCGCGGACCATACCTGTTGTGTTTTACAACTTGGTGGGTACGATGCTCATTTCATCATTCGGGACGTTGCTACGCAATTTGATGGTAAAGTTAAAGTATTAGCATTAAATAAAGAAAAGTATATTTCATTTACAAAATATATTCAGGAAACTCAAATCAAATGTAGGTTCATAGAATCATTTCGATTCATAGCCTCGTCCCTGGAAAAATTAGCGTCGTACCTCACTGGCTCTAAAATTGTAATACTGTGTTTTCTGGTATCCAAAGAGAAAACATTGAGCTTCTCACGAGGCAAGTTGTTCTTACTTACGAATACCTTTACTCGAGAGAAAAACTAAAAGAACGTCAGCTGCTACCAAAAGAAAAATTCTACAGCACTTTGAATGACTCATCAGTCTCTGATGAGGATTACGCACATGCACAACAGGTATGGTCTGTGTTCAATCTGAAAAATCTCGGCGAATATGTAAAAGTGTACATGAAGACAGATTTACTGCTATTGGCTGATGTCTTCGAAAGTTTCCGAGAACAATGTCTCAAGGCTTATGATCTTGATCCCGCACGCTACTACACCACTCCTGGCTTGACTTGGGATGCCATGCTCAAATATACAAAAGTAAGATTAGAAGTCCTCACGGACGTTGATATGTTGCTGATGATTGAGAATGGCAAGAAGGGTGGCGTGAGCCAATGCTCAAACAGATATGTTATTGCCAACAATAAGTTTCCTGACATGTTCCTGGGTGGAATTACCCAGCCGAACTTCATGACGCACACAATGACATGCCGTTCTGTCCAGAATATTTGAAATCACCGGGATCAAGCCAGGAGAAGCTCCTAACTACTCTCCTACCGAAACGAAAGTACGTTCTCCATTACCGGGCTCTCAAACATGCACTAGATAATGGTCTCAAACTTGTCAAAATACATAGAGTTCTCAAATTTAATCAGTCTACATGGCGCAAAGAATATATTTATCTGAATTCTACCCCAAGAACAAACGCTAAAATGAATTTGAAAAGATTCTTTTTAAATTGATGAATATGCAGTTTACGGGAAAACAATTGAGAACGTACGAAAACATGTCAATGTGAAACTCGTAACAAAGTGGGATGGTAGATATGGACGTGAAGCCCTCATAGCCAAACCAAATTTCCACAGTCGAGCAATATTTAGTGAAAATCTAGTGGCTATTGAATTAAGGAAAACTGAAGTCCCATTTAATAAACCAATCTATGTAGGGCTTACGATGCATGCTGTATCAAAAATCCTTATATACGATTTACACTGCGGCTACATGTGTAAAAAGTACAGTGAAAGCTGTAACATATTGTACACAGATAGAGACAGTTTGATATACGAAGTTAAGAGTGCAGATATTTATGCTGATATGAAAGAGTATATGGAAAACAATGTGTGCCAATTTGATACATCAGACTATGCTCGAGACAATGTTTTCGGAATGCCGCAAGCCAACAAGAAAGTTTTGGGTCTAATGAAAGATGAATGTTCAGGTCAAATTATTACGGAATTTGTTGGCTTGCGGAGCAAGGTGTGCAGTATCCGTGTAAACGGTGAAGACTATGTTAAAAAAGCAAAAGCGGTGAAAGCTGCCGTTGTAAAGAAATCAATCACCTTCGATGACTATACTGAATGCCTGAGAAACTCGGTTGTACAAATCTAGAACACAATATGCAATCAGATCCTAACGTCACAATCTTGAAACCATCAAACAAATAAAAATTGCGTTGAGTCCATATGGTGAAAAGCGATTATTATTGAAAAAAAGTACTGATACTCTTGCGTGGGGTCATTACAAAATTATGGATATCGATAATGATGATGATGATGACGATGATGTCCTTAGCGATAGTGATATGGAGCTTTTGGATCTTCTTGTGAAATATTAGTTGCAAATAGTGCTTTACAGGTTTTTTGATTGTAATTATTTTGTAAATAGTTGCTATCATGATTTATCTGAATAAAAAGACAATATATATATGCGTATGAATTGCTTTTTTATTAATCAAAACCTTACATCTAGTTAGTATAAGCGTAGCATTAATATAAATTCAACATATAAGTTTAGCTCTCGTTTTTTCATCGTTGGTTTAATATCGATTCATCGTTGGTTCAACATCGATTCATCGTTGATTCATCGTTGGTTTGACATTGATTCACTCATGGTTCAACATCGATTCAACGTTCATTCAACGTTGATTCAACATTGATTCAACGTTTATTCAACACTGCAAAAAAAGTGATTTAACATTGCAAAAAGTTGGTTACATATCTGATTTATCTATCCAGCTGTTGTGTGAACTGTCAAAACCTAACCACTTTACAAATATTTTGTTACCGCGTTTCTTGATTACTTTTTCCACAAAGTATACGTCTGGATGTTAAAATTTGAGAAGTTCTTGCTCACAAAAGCCAGCAGCAACGGGTTTTCCTGATAATCTTGAAGCCAGTACGTCACTGGATTCGTAAGCACAACTCGATCCACAGTGATTATCTCTGTTGTCCAGTTGGGAGTGTATCCTTTCTCAAAAACGTGCCTGTGCTTGCTGATTCGACCTTTGTCACCAACTTTGAAGTTTGGCCTTCTCCTCGGTATATTTCGTAGTTTTTTCAACCGTTGCATAAGCTCCTCTTCATCCTCGGTAGTGACATCTTTTGGCTTCATACTGACTGATCGATGTTTGGTATTGTTGTACTTGGAGATGAAAGTAGGCAAAATGTCTATCCACTTCCAGTTTCCTCTTTAGCTAAATTGTGGCCTCATCTTATTCTTGAGCGTGCGATTAAATCTTTCACATATTGACGCCTTTAGATTACTATGCATTGAGTAGAGATTGACGCCATATTGTTTCATAAGTTCTTTAAAATGTGAATTATAAAATTCTTTGCCTTCATCGGTGTGTCAATTTTTTGGCACACGACCCTGCTCAAGTATAGATTGCATTGCTGAAGTGACATTTGGTCCACTCTTGCTTTTAACAGGAACCGCCCATGCGTACTTAGGTAAAATATCTATAACAGTAAGTAAATACTTGTAGCCATTATTTTTATGGGTATAGCGTAGCATTTCAACTAAATCTGCCTGTCACGTCTCGTCTATACCACGCGTTTGCACGTGACGACGTGGTTAATTCCTTCTAGCAGGTTTATGCAGTTCTTGTTGGGTGTCAATCTGCAGGTTTTTCAGTTTTTCACAGTTCGTATCTCGTTTTGTAAAGTACGCTGTACAAGTCTCAAATTGACTGCGTCTTAATTGTTCTTTGGCCTCACTGACGTTACAAACGCTCTTGCCATCTGCGTCGTAATGACCGTCAGAGTTAATCTTGAATCCAACACCAGGCGGCCCACGGCTTGCTGCAGCGTTTCAATCTAGATGACGTCCAAACACGTCGATGCTCATCGTAATACTGACGAAAGTGTTATGAGTACCCTCCTAATATATGATTTTATCTTCCCGCAGTTCCTCAATGATTAATATAATTTCATTGTTACTGGCTCGTCCCCGTGGACATAGTCAGTCCTAACATTTTTTCTTGCTACCATATACTGTGGCAGAGAACCTCCACTTTTGGTCGATCGTCTGCGTGATACGTTGACAAATTTTGAAATAAAGTTCTTGTACTTATTTTTGTTGCTAGTATGAATGGATACGCTGGGACTTTATCGCTTCTTGTGTGCATTTGTAGCAATCAAAATTTTGTTATAATTGGTTCGATCGTCAGTACTTATGTGCGATTCTTCTGGATTTTGTTTAAACAACAGTTCAAGCAGACCAACGGTGTTCAGATCCGGTTTATCACCAACAGTGGTATATTTTCCCTCAAAACTAATGGGTTTGTCACAAATCATAAGGCTGCCATTACTGAGCTTACGCACACCATAAACCATATCCAAATACTGCTTCCTATTTTGTTGCAGCATCCTGAGAAATTTGTTTGGCAGGCTCAGTCACGACATCTTCTTGAAGCATAGCTGTATCTTGCTCTCCTTCAGCATCAGCAGTTATGAGGGAA
>CAKNWU010286027.1:0-10271 GCA_932072015.1 Andricus quercustozae
TATTGTAAACGCTCTCTAGTTTTATTGCGTGTTTCCGGTGTTCTTTTGAAAATTCTTGAATCTCAAAATTCTCACGACTCAATTTCTAAAATCCTAATCCTCGAAAAAGCAATAAATCTTGAGTGCGTCCTTTCATTCGTAATTTCTCAGGCTCCGTACAGGCGGACTCAAAATTTCTGGTTTCGGGTTTGCAGACGCTCGTCAACTGCACGTGTTTCGAAAGTGCTGGAATCTCGAAGGCAGCAAAAGGAAAATCATTGTGTGCGACAACTAACCCGCTAAATCTCCACTGGTTATCGGGGTGAGGAGCCGGGGTGGTCTCTGGGCCTATGTTCTTGATAATTTTCTCCGTTTGTAACGAAGTGCGCACTCTCTCGACTATTTGATAAAATTTGCATTATAAAATCTTAAGAATAAATCAAGTATTCAAAGTGCTATGTTTGAATTTCGAGCGTTTGCCCGCTTTCAGCTCTTCGGATAAGTGAATCCAGATCACAGTTTCAATTGTGCAACGGCAGCAACAGTAACCCCATCTTCGTTAAACTATTAAACTGGGCAGTAACAGCGAGAATGAGGAATCTTACAAAAGTTATACCTAAAAGCTGTAAATGCACTCAGATAAAATATAATTTTTTTCTGATGTAAAACGAAATATTCTTTCTCTTCTGAAATCAGGATTCTTTTGCGTGAATATATCAGTACGTGAAAGTGCAACCTTTATAAAACTTTGGACCTGTTATGGCCAAGGCATAAGTGTTAGTGAAACTAAAAAAAAGAAAACCCTGTTGTGAAAAATTCACTTGTGTTCACATGTGCGTGTTGTGCCAATTATAAACTGTCACAGTGCATCTTTGAAATACCAATTGCGTTTCACTGCAGATTCGCAGAATTTTGTCCCTCTTATTGCGAATCCTTCGTGGGATAGGACCAACGATCGTGCGTGAAGTGCGATCCACCGCTGGAGATCGGACTGGACTTGCGATCCAACGTGGGACGATCGTACGTGAAGTTTTCCCTCGGGACTTAGGGCCAATGCCAGAGTCGAGGATGATCGATTATATTCTACGATCATCGTCAGCCAAAGAAGCAGGAGGAAAGGAGCGAGCATCAACCCAAACGCCACGGTCGTAAATTGATATAATTGTTTCGAGTAGCGCACTTCGCCTTCACTTCGACAAGTAGTGAGTGCTAAATTTAAGATTTTATTTTTACAATTCAGAATAATTCTGTCTGCCTCCATACTAATTGATTAATCTTAGTTGCCCTTTATGCGGAGTAAAAGGTTCATATATTTATGAAATAAATTTTTAATCCGAAAGTTAGTCTTAAAAGTTACATTGAATAATATTTTTTTACGCGCCGAAAACTTGTGATTAATAATTTCTGAATACGCGAGTTAGAAAAATGGTTAATACAAGGGCTTCAAAGGGCCAAAAGGGTCCACGAAAATCGAGCAAAACGAAAAATCCTTCCTTCGGTCAGAGGAAAATTAGATATTCTCGCGTTATCTCCTCAGAAACAGGTACTTCAGGCGACGACGCCTCATCGAACATGCATGAAGAAAATCGCGCTCCTCTGCTCTTAACGCCGCGCAATGATTTAATTGTTGCACGTTGCGATGATGAAACAATAGAGTCAAGTACAAATGAATACCTTCCAATTGGGTCCAGATCACCTGAAATTCCTTCCATAATCTCATCTTCAACAAGAAGAGCGGGAGAGTGGCTGAAATTGGCCAAGGATCTGATCCCCGAATTTGATGGATCGAACATGCCCGTGAGCCTGTTCGCAGAACAGTGTAGAGCTGCCGCAGCTCTCTTAGAACCTCACGAAGTAGCATACCTTGTTATAATGATTAGGAATAAAATAACAGGACCAGCGCGAAAGCACATCCAGGATCGGGTAGGAATTAATCTTGACGAGATTTTGGGAATTTAACAAAACGTCTTCATGCCTCGGGAAGATACAAGTCAACTCACCCAAATGCTCGCGAATATTCACAGAGAATCCGATGAATCGATTGCAGACTACGGAACTCGAGTAAGTTGTATTTTAAATAAAATTATAACTAAAGTCATGGAGAAAAACCCTGGCGAGCAGGGAAGAGAAAGGTGTGCCGAATACACCGAAAATGCAGTAAAAAATTTTATTCGCGGCCTTGATGAGGATACTTTTACCTTTATTAAGGATAAATTCCCCCCGACCTTGGATGCTGCTATCGAACTGGCCACGGAGGCAGATCAGGAACTTGATAGTTGGAAATGCCTTCATAATAAAGAAATAAGCTACTCGTTTGAAATTAACCGAAAGCGACCAATTGCCCATATAAATCGAAAAATGGGGGATGACAAGTCCTCACGACTATCATCCGTTCAATGTTTTAATTGTAAGGAAATGGGACATTTCAAGCGTGATTGCCCAAATGCTCAGCGAAATTCTCAGCAAAAATTTGGCGGATCTGCGAAGGGTTGCACATATTGCTCTTATAACAATCATACATACGAAGAATGTCGTCTCAAAAAGAGACACGATAACGAACGACAGGTATTTAAGAAACCGCGATTTGAAAACAAAAATAACAATGAGGATTTAAACTCCAATCAGGATCACCAAAAAGGGGCACCGGTGACCTCGACTCAAATTACAAGCCCCAACAACGCGTCTTCATTTGCCTCGACATGTCAGGTTATCAATCTGCCAATCCAGTGATAAATTTGGAAAATTCATGTTTTTACCAAAATGTTAGTAATTTCATGATCGATACTGGCTGCGAGCTGAATCTTGTTAAGGAAAGTGCCCTGAGTTCGCGCGTGCGAGTAAATTACTCAAAAATTTATGATTTGGTCGGAATTGGAAGCGGGGTTATAGAACCTAAAGGGGAAGTTAAAATAACTATCAAAGATAAGGAATCCGCATTCCAAATTGTACCCAAAAATTTCCCTATTTTGCAAAACGGAATTTTAAGCTCTCAAAAATTCATCTACCGGCTAGAAAGAAAGTTCTTGTCCAAATTCCCATTAAAAATACGCTCGAAGGCCGAAGGTCAAAAGGAGGATGCTGCACGCTTCACGGCTCTCTTAACAATTCTTGACCTAGAAGGACTAAGCGAGGAAGAAAAAGAAAATATTTTGGTAATTCTTGGTGACTACCTGTATCAATTTCACCTGCCTAGTGACAAGTTAGGTTCAACCAATGCCGCGTCTCATCAAATAATTACCAACCACGAAAAACCCATCAATCAAAAACAATATCGCTACCCCGAGATTCTTAAAAACGAAATAAAAAATCAGGTTAATGATCTACTTGAGAACGGTATCATTCAGCCGTCCTCCTCCCCCTATAATTCACCCCTGTGGATCGTGCCAAAGAAACCGGACGCTCAGGGAAACAAAAGGTGGAGGATGGGGATCGATTACCGTGCACTAAATGAGCAAACCGTCGGTGATGCATATACCCTCCCCAACATCACCGATATCCTTGATCAACTCGGTGGTGCACGGTATTTCTCCGTTCTCGACTTAGTCTCAGGGTTTCACCAGATTCCCATGCACCCTGATTCCATTGCCAAAACCGCGTTCACGACCCCTTTTAGAGATCTCGAATTTATGGTGCTTTCACACCTCTGTCTGCCTGCCTGGGGCAGGCAGGCAGCTGCCCAAGACCGTTCACACCTCGGGTTTTCCGGCTCGTTCCAGCTGCGGCAATTAAATTGAGAAATGAAATAGATAGAGATAATTTCTATAATATTTCGTATAAAAAATGGATGATCGAGAGATCAAATGAGTAATATTTTACAGTGTGATTCAAATGTGACATGGGACCGTATCATGTCATCTTCATGTTGTAAGTTTTGTCGACGTTTTTTATTGGCTCTTACTTTATTTAGTTACGCGAGGAGGTTCGTCATTTTGGTAAGTTTAGTAAAGTATATTCTCACCACTTTACATTTACATTATTTGCTATTCTTCGTAATGATTGAAATAAAAAATGTAAACTTTTGCGTAAGATTCTTAAAAGCATAACCTCTACGAAATCATGAAATGTGTGTGTTTTTTTTTGTCTTAATTTTGCTTTTGTGACTGTAAAACCCATGGCCCCACAAAGGGGTGGCTGGCCTGGCTGCAGTCAGGGGGCACGGAAAAAAATTGCATTACATTTTATAGAACTAGTCCTATAGTAGAGGATACCACGGGTAGTTTAATAAAAGTTAAAATCTTATTGGTTTTACATTGCATTGAACTATTCTACGAAATGTGTTAAAAAATGCTATGAAATGTAAAGTATGAGGTGGAGTAATCTCTGTTAGAAGGCAGGATGCGAAAACCGTAGAATAGTTCTAGAAAATCTAAAAGTCCAGCTAATATAGAGTCTATATCAGAGAAGTCTCCAAACTATAGCTAACAGTTCTATAAAATTATGAAATAATTAATCTTTTTTATTATTATTATTATCATTATGCTTTAATATTTGTTCACATATTTAATTACATAATTATTTACAATTATGCAAACAATCACTACATTAATAGTGGCATGCTAATAAAATTCTTATTCGCTGTGGGTTCGAACCCCCTACCTACGCATTCGCAACTCCTAACAAAACCTCGCAGATAACTTAACTCGGAGTATTAAAAAAAAAATCTAAAATATAAGCTACAGCTGTGCAGGGTCGCGTGACAAATTTTTGTGACCCGTTTCATAACAATTTTTTTTGCTTTTAAAATTGTAATCATCACTTTAAAATATTTATAATTTTGGAAATTTTAAATCTCGAAAAATGTTGTAATGGCAACTTATTTCTTGGTTATAAGTTCTAGTAGATTCAAGATTAATAAGAAGTTAGATAGCTATATAGAAGAAGTTTATATAAGTTACATAAATTTAAATAAGTTATAATTCACGAATAAATGACTATTCACTAACCGGCGTTATCTGTTAAACACATTGGCCAGGGGGATGCAGAAAATGTCCCTGCATGCGCACAGTAGCGACACCCGATCGAAAAACCCACCTTTTGCCCCTGATAAGCTGGGCGAAAGTAGCATATTTTTCCAAAAAAATAGTTTTGTGTGGAAAAAGTAAAATTAGCGGGGCAAAAGTAAAATCAGCGGGGCAAAAGTAAAATTTAGCGGGGCAAAAGTAATTTTTTCCAAAAATTCAAAATGTTCAAAAATTTCAAAAAATTTAAATTGTTCAAAAATTTCAAAATTTTCAAAAAATTCAAAATTTCGAAATTTTTTTTCAATTTTCAAAAAAACCTCCTTAGAATGCAAAGTTGTTTCGATCCCGCTTTTCAGGACCAAAAAGTGGACTTTCAGTCGAGAGTGGAATAAAATACTATATGCAACACCAGGCAAAAGTATACTTTTCCCCCTTGTTGCATAGTGTACTATTATAGAACTGAGGTGTATAGATATCATAATGAAGTAGCTCACAAACACTCAATACCTCGAATCGAATTTCATGAGATTTTTAAACATTTATTCAAGAATTTTTCTATACATTTGACTGAATTGAGGTATTTAAATCTTATAATGATCTGATTACAAACTCTCAATATCTCAATTGTGATTTCTACGAAAGTCTTCAACATTTTTCCGTGAATTTCACTATATATTTTATCGAACTTTTTTAAATCGGAGTTCAATATAAAGTTTACAGAACTCTTGTAGTGATAATCCAGATTTGTTCTACATTAAATCCTGAAAGTTATGCAGAATATAGACAATTTGTTCAAGGTTCGCTCTCATCCCCGACTCTTGAAATAATTCAAGAAAATTTAAAGAACTTTTTTTCCGTGTGGGGTGGGGGGGCCCGCAAAATTTGTGGCCAGGGGGCCCTTGTCGGGATGTGGGGGCCGTGGTAAAACCTGCTACAAAAAAGTAGAAATTAGAAATACGGAAAATGTTAAATTTTTAGGACTGTTTTCAAGACATTTTTAATTTAATACATACTTCCCCATATTCTTGTAAAAATTCCACATTGCTTTTTTCGCTTTCGATGTTTTTAATTCTGATAAAATTCCCCACTATTTCTATGTCTTCGTAGACTATTCCTTTAAAGCATTTGTGTTTGTCACAATCCTGAAGAACCATTTTTTTTTGTGCACAGCTCACAATACAGCATGTCCAACGTCTGTAATTAAAAACATAATTTCATTAAAACTGAGTTTGTGCATAATACTATTATAGTGCTCAAAATATTCAACAACTTACTCCTGCGAAAGAAAAATCCATTGTGCTGAAAAACAAAAAAATCGATACATTATTGAAAAACATTACATGATTTCGTAGAGGTTATATTTTTAAGAATCTTACGCAAAAGTTTACATTTTTTATTTCAATCATTACGAAGAATAGCAAATAATGTAAATGTAAAGTGGTGAGAATATACTTGACTAAACTTACCAAAATGACGAACCTCCTCGTGTAACTAAATAAAGGAAGAGACATTAAAAAACGTCGACAAAAATTACAACACGAAGATGACATGATACGGTCCCATGTCACATTTGAATCACACTCTAAAATGTTACTCATTTGATCTCTCGATCATCTATTTTTTATACGAAATATTATAGAAATTATCTCTATCTATTTCATTTCTCAATTTAATTGCAAGAACATTGTATTAATGTGTATTCATATTATACTAGATTTAAACTTCCCGCGCGATTTGGAGATTTTCCACAGCTGGAACGAGCCGGAAAACTCGAGGTGTGAACGGCCTCGGGCAGCTGCCAGCCTGCCCCAGGTAGACAGACAGAGGTGTGAAAGCACCATTACGAGAATGCCATTTGGCTTAAAGAACGCACCCGCTGCATTTCAGCGGGTAATGGACAGAGTTCTCACCGGCCTTCAGGGGGTGGAACTTTTCATTTACATGGACGACATTGTCGTTTATGGTTCCTCCCTCGAAGACCATGGCCGAAAATTAAGATCCTTATTAGGTCGTTTAAAAAGCGCTGGGCTCTCCCTTCAGCCTGAAAAGTGCCAATTCTTGAAAAAAGAAATCACGTATCTTGGTCACGTAATCACTGAAGCCGGTGTAAAGCCTGATCCACGAAAAACAGACGCTGTAAAAAATTTCCCAATTCCAAAAACCCGTAAAAACATTAAGCAATTTTTAGGGTTAACGGGATATTATCGCCGATTCATCCCGGATTTTTCCAAAACAGCTAAACCACTTAATCAACTCCTAAAGAAAGAAGTGCCATTTAAATGGACTTCTGAGCAACAAATTGCATTCGAGTCACTTCGTGATCGTATTTGTTCCCAACCAATTCTTCACTACCCGGACTTTGAAAAACCATTTCTCGTAACAACTGACGCTTCAAATTTTGCAATCGGCGCTGTTTTGAGCCAGGGTCCCATAGGAGAAGATTTGCCTATTTCTTTGGATCACGGGCTTTAAATAATGCCGAAATTAATTATTCCACAACGGAGAAGGAACTCCTAGCCTGTGTATGGGCTGTGCAACATTTCCGACCATATTTATATGGAAAGGATTTTGTCTTTGTCACAGATCATCGTCCCTTAGTTTGGCTTTATAGTTTGAAAGATCCAGTGTCACGAATGGCTCGATGGAAGGTTAATCTTAATGAATATAATTACACGATAGTATGCAAATCAGGTCAAATAAATTGTAATGCCGATGCCCTGTCGAGGAACCCTTGCAAAGTCGCTACTGAATCTGTCCCTGGCGGGGACGCCCCTCCCTTGACACGCGCTGACCCGGTCGTGGTGTCAGGAAACCACGCACCTTGCGGCGGGATGTTCCGGGTGGGGGTGGCTCGCGCTGAGGACCAAACGGACGAAAGAAGTTTGGAAAATTTAATCGCTCATGTATTTACGAGTTACGAGACTCTCGAAATCGTTCAGCTCACAGAAACCTCGAATGCTCTTATGAAGGATTCAAGTACGAAAGACGTAACCAGGTGTGAATCCGAGACGTCGGATGGTTTCGCAACGGCTCACAAGTCGAAAGAAAACAACGAGCCACCCCGCCAGGCACAGCACCCATACGTCTCGAAAGAGAGGGTGACTGCTGGGGGGGGGGGGGGAGACAGGGACCCGGTATCAGCCCGTTCATCATCACAAAGAATGATGCCCTGGCTGCGGGAAAAAGCCTTGATTTCTTAAACCGGATAAAATACGTAAATGAAGATGGGGGAAACCCCTTAGGAAGTGTGTCTGAAAATGGCATCTCCTTATCGCTGGAAAAACATTGCTCTGACAGTGATCCAGCGACGCCTTCAGAAATTGTCGGTCAAGAATCCCAAAAGCGACTTGCAGAAAGGATCCCACGTGACCCTACGCAAGCTTCGAGTGGGCAAGGTGTAGAAGCAAGTGCCGTTGAGACGGTGGAGCTGAGGGGCGATGGAGGGGAGTGTTCGCACTCAGCAGACGAGGGAACAGGTAGCGCTCGGCATGGTGAAGCTGCAAAGAATTTAAATCCCACCAAAAGTGAAAATTCTTCGATTTTTATTTTGGTAAACTCATGCATCATCCACAGTAAAGATTAAATTTCTATGGGGAAATCACACATCGTGAATTTTGTATCTGCGGATGGTGATATGGGTTTGCTTACAAATCAGGAATTAATTGAATCAAAAATATTAGACGGAAAACTTTTAAAAGAACAAAACCTTTCATTGGGTCACGTGATAGTCATCGCTGATAACGGGAGATATATCTTCAATTTGGTCGTTAAATCACATGCTAACGAAAAACCATTTTTAAATATCCTTTCTGGGGCCCTGTATCGCCTCAAGGAAGCTATGCTTATTTTAAAAATTCAGTCAGCAAAAGTTTGTCGAGTAGTTAATGATCTAGATCAAATTAATTGGGCCTCTGTAGAACAAATAATACGCCAACACCTTGCGGAAATGAGTCTCAAAATATACGTTTGTTCTGCAGACATAATAATTCCTCCTACAAAAGATCGCGAAAAATTGATCAAAGAAAATCATGAATCGACTGTCGCTGGTCACAAGGGCGTTTCAAAGACCTACTGGCGTATCCGAGAAAATTATTATTGGAAGAGTCTCAATAATGACTTTAGAGATTTCGTGAGACTTTGTCGGAAATGTCAAGAAAATAAATTGGTGAGAGTGAAGACTCGTCAGCCAATGAAAATTACTGACACTCCAACACAGCCTTTCGAAAAATTGCAAATCGACATTGTTGGACCTCTTCCAGAAACCCCATCTGGAAATAAATACATCCTAACTATCTAGGATAATTTCTCGAAATACTCAGACGCTATCCCTTTATCATCAATAAATTCTATCTCTGTCTCCTATGCTCTCGCCGAAGAGTTCATCTCTCGTTACGGCTGTCCCAAGGCGATATACACTGACCAAGGAAGTAACTTCACATCAAATATCATGAAAACATTTTGCAAAATATTCAAGATCGATAAAACTATCTCCACAGCTTTTCATCCCCAATCCCTTGGATCTCTCGAAAGAAGCCACTACAGTCTAGTCGAGTACTTGAAAACATTCGGCGACAAACAGAGCTGGGACCAGTGGCTTAGGTACGCAATCTTCTCGTACAATACCTCCGTTCACGAATCTACTGGTTACGCTCCCTATACGCTAGTTTTTGGGCGAGAAGCACGATTTCCCACTAGCATCTCTAGTGAAGAAGTACCTCGAACATATGTCCAATAGGTCTCCGAGTTCTTCCGTAAAATCGCGGATATTCAAGCTAATGCAGGAGAAAATTTGATTGTCGCAAAAATGAGGTCAAAACGCTACTATGACCAAAAGGTAAACCCGAAAAATTTCAAAGAAGGAGATTTTGTCTACCTTTTAAAAGAGCCATCGATTTCTAAACTTGACCCTGAATATAAAGTACCCTTTGTTATAGAACGACTTCTTGGCGATTCAAATGCCGAAATAAAGATTAGCGACACAAAAAGAAAGATTGTCCTCTAAGATAAATTGAAACTCGCAGCTCTTCCAGCCACAATCAATTAAAATGACCGAACCCAAGATTGAAATAATTTTGAATCGCGAACATTCATTTTAAACAAAAATATATATACACATATTTTACTCTCATAGTGTAAGACTAGGAAAATACTAATAATAACAATAATAATAGGAAATTAAAATAAAAAAATATTGTTTGTTTATAGAACAAGTAGTTTCATATGTATGAAACGACTTTTTCTCTCATAAGGGGGAAGGTGTGACGTGTGAATCTGAATACGCCACCTATAATAAATATCTGGAACGTATATTAAAGCGCGCCTTTATTCAAA